>VDFB02358134.1:175334261-175347634 GCA_007258455.2 Sequoia sempervirens | reverse complement strand
TTCCATCCTCAATCCTTTGGCATCATCTAGCTATCCATCCACCATTTTACACATTCAATCTTCCATTTAGTCATTCAAGAATCATCTATGAGCACACACAAACCATTCCAAGCAAGGGCCAATCAAAGAGATATCAACAGCAAGGAAGGTGAAACTGTTTGTATTTCATTTTATTTATTTTCCTTTTCGTTATATCACTCTTTTGGCTAATCTTGAGGTGTCCTTGGTATTTTTTCATTCACATTTCTTAGTTATTTTGTACATTTAGAGTAGGATAATTCCACATCACAAATAGGAAATCATAAAGTACCTGACTGAATAAGTGAATACATCAAGTCTCAGTACATCAAATGTGAGCACAAAAGCTATGTGCTGCTCCCCCTAGATGCTGTAGGCCTCACTGTGCCTGCTGCTACATAACCAGAGGGACCTGCACCTAGATCTTTTCTTGAGGGATCTCTGAGAAGTGGCCCAGTCACACCCCCGCTCATAGTCCATGATTGACTCTGACCTGACCTGCCACTGATAGACTATGCATAACTAGGGGCACACCGCTCTGCAAGAACTGCCTGATAATACAGTAATCTATAGTACTCCATCTCTCAGGCTGAATGTTGAACCTCTCTAAGCATATCCCCTACAGTAGTCCCCTCAGACACTCTTTGTAATCTCTCGACTAGGGCCTCTTCATGCTCATATCTTTGTCTCGTGACATCTCTCTTTGCTGTCAGTGAGACAATCTGCTCCTGTGCCTGCACTAGCTATCCCTGTAAGCCCTCTACCTGTAACTGTAAGGCATCTATCTATGCCTGCTGCTGATGGGAAGGCATGCAAATCTAAACCTGGGATGGTCCTGTCTGCTGTTGTCCCGAGGGAACCATAGATCTCCTCCTCCGGGGTACTCTGAAGTCCAATATATCTCCACCATATCCACCACCTCCATCATCCCTCCATCCCCATCATCTCCCCCATCCCTCCTCCATCTCGGTGCCTACTACGGTGCTCTCTCATCATCCTCAGATGCTGGTACTAGCTCATCGGGACTGGATATCCTCAGTATGACATGTTTGAAAAAATGCTCAGCATACTCATCTGTCATCACACCAGCTGTGATCTCTGGACAGTAATCCCATACCTATTCTTGCAATCCAAAATACTCCTCACAAGCTGTATCATAAGATATGGTGGGTCCCCACTCTAGAATATCCTGCTGTCTCCGAGCATATAACGCAACTCCCTAGGGCATCTCCTAAACTTGACCATACTGACGAAGCACCCTCATGAGCATGAATCTCTCAATAATAAACCGGGTCCATCCAATCAAATATCTTGAAGTGCAAACATATGGCATCTCCAAATCATCCTTGGGCCACTACTCACAATATAAGTATGGTCACCATATGACTGCCTCCAAATCATCAAGCACTCACCTTCAATACTCCAATTTTCCTAGCTTGCGATGGACAAGAATACTTGTGTACCCAAAGACATATGGCCTTCCAACCAAACGATCTCTCTCCACTAAAGGACGAGTAACAACTATATGCTCCCAAGCCCAAATCTAAAGTAGTGTCACTCCAGTTGATAAACTAGCACCTCCAAGATACACCACTTGATGCAGATCATGATATAAATGAGCTAACATACATGAACCCCATGCATATCAGATCCCTTGAGTGATCATCCTCTCTAGTATCCTGCCCCAGCCAATGGACAGTCCCTTCGACCTACGGTTGGGACATAAGAAACCTCCAACAAACCCAAATAGAACAGATGGTAATGGCTCATAAGAATCAACCATATCCTTCCATGGGATCTTGTAACTGCTAATCCCGTCATCATCAAAAATCCTCCTCAGCGCCTCGGTACCTCCCTGCTCTGTGTGATCATATATGACTAACTCTCGAATCCTCAATATTCGGTATACATCCTCCAGGGTAACCGTCATCTCACTGATAGCCAGATGGAACATGTTCTAGTTGCTATGCCATCTCTCAGCTAATGCAGTTAATAGTCCCCTATTTATCCTATACTAGGGCATATCAAGCAAGGATGATAAATTGCATCGCTCAATGAAATCCAAATCTGCCTACACCAGACCCAAAATCATATCCCAATTCCTTAGGTAGTGCTCTCGATATTGAAGAACTCTTAAGTTCTCCTATAATCATGACATATCACAAATCAACATTTTATCAATCAACCTATCAATCAATCTAATCAACTCAAATGAGATTTCAATCAAATCTCATAGAGTGTCTATCATTGACTCTCATCCATCATGAGGTTAATCATCATCTATCCTATCAAACATCACCAAAACAATAGCTGACGCGATAATCAAGCATCAAAAGTAAGGAGAAAAATCAACATTTCATCAATTCTAGTGTCAATGCACAAAAATAGAGCATTCATGCGCTGGAACAATGGATGTGTTGCAAAAATCCATCAATGCGGCGAAACAGAGCATCTATGCGCTAAAATTATAAATGTGCTAAAACAGACAACATATGCGCCACTTTGTGACATAAATGTGCTAAATCCTAAATGCGCTAAACAATTCCATCTATGCACTATTTCGAGTCCTAAATGCGCTAAAACACAATTCACAGATTTTAAAAACATGAAAGTGCATGAAAAAGAAAATTCAAATTTCAAAAGGTGGTTTCTCGAGGTATGTACCAAAGGTCCATATGTGGTAGGGCAGTGGTGTTGTCGAAATTGCTTGAATCAATGAGTGTGGTATGGGATGACCATCTTGCTAAATTGCTCAATCAACTCAATCACTCAAATTGCAAATGAATTCAAATGAACTCATTTTTCACCTTTTTACCTTTTAAAGGGGTAAATGGAGGGTATTTAAGTGGGATTATTTTTATTTTTGAAAGGGGCATCAATTAATCAATTGGTAGGGTCAATATTCTTTATCAGGAGATAAATCGTCTCAAAATCCTAAAAGTTTGAAAATCCTCATAAAATCATAAAAAAATTAAAAATTCAAAAATCTTAAAAAAATTCAGCAATTTCCCAATTTATCTCCCGAGGGGGCATACACGCATCATCACTTGAAAATTAGCATCTGGGGCATATCGAATTTTTTTATTAGCACTATCAACAAATTTTTCTTTGAAGCAACATGTCACAAACACATCACTTCAAAGAGGGGAAAAATGTATACACTCAAATTTGGTCTGGAGGGTTAATTAAATACAAGTTAATTAATTAATAATCTTTAATTCTTCTACTTATAAATAAATTGAAAAATTTATTTATATAGTTCATTTTTCTCTAATTCTTCCTATCCTAAATCATTTTCCTCATATCTTAATTAAATGAACAAATTTAATTAGTTTGTTTTATTTAAATAACCTCCTCTCACTAAATTTGAATTTTAAATTTGAATTTAAGCACATGTCTACTAACTTCTTCCCACCTTCCACCTCATCATGTGTCAAGAATTAAATATTTCTAATATTTAATTTGGCATTTATCATCAACAAATTCTAACTAATTAGGGACACTTCGCCTTCATCTCCATTTTATTCCTCTTCACACTTGGTAGTTTGTTCTTATGAAGGGAACACATTTCCCCTTTTCTCTCTAACCTCTTCATCTTCAATCGTCGATTCTCCAGATCAAATCCAGACCGTTGATTTCTGCCACCTAGGCTCATGCCTTGGAAAATCTATAAATAGGCTGTCATTTACAACAAAAAAAAGAGAGTTGAACATTTATAGAAATTACACTTTGCAACATTTTAATTAGCATTATCATTTTAGTGAGCATTTTAGCATCAAGTAGTTTAATCATGGCATTTTCATTAGCAGCATCTTAATTACAACATTTTCATCATATCATTTTCATTAGTAGCATCATAGCAGCATTATTATCTTTGCATATCATCTACAACTAGCTTATCAATCATGTAATGTAGGAAACATCTCTTGCATTTCCAACATCTCTTGTTCTTCAGGTTGTCATTTGGAAAGTCATGTGCACAAACAATCTGAGAGCAAAATGATTTAAATGATCCTTAGAGATAGAGGACAATGAGACACCATTGAGGGATTGCTGTATTAATTTGATTATTAGTTGAATTCCTTGATATAATGTTTCATTGGTGTGTTGTATAAGTTTTATTTTCTTATTCACATTATTTACATACACACACAAACATATTCAATCACCATTAACACATGATTTGAAGCTTTTACAACAACAATGGAGGCTTCGTATTGATTCAAATGCAATCCAACATCAATATGGATTACACTTCAACATGGGATGGTATAGCTATATTTCATGAATTCATTTATGGTTTCTTGCTTATGCTTACCTTTATTGATTTAATTTATTGCTTTATAGTTCATTTCATGAGTGTGGTTTGGGATTTTGATCTTGTTTTGAATTGTTTTGGTTTAATTCATTGGTGTTTTCCTACACAAATTTCCCTCTTACAATTTTATTATGTTCATACATTTTGGAATGTCTAGTGGGACCCCATATCCCTAATTTGACATTTTTTTGAGGTTTTTGAAGTTTGCAGGTTACAATGATGCTTTCAGAGTAGGTTGATATGTTTGACTGACCTCTTTTGGTGCTTTTGCAATATTTCAATGCATTTTTTTTTGTAGAATGATGCTTTTGCATTAACTCGATGCATTTTCTTTTCTGCAACGCATTTGTTTCTGTCTTTATGTGCAGTTTTTTATAGTGGCATGCTTGACTGTGGTTTGAAAATTTTGCATAATTTATTACTTCTATTTTTTTGTTGTTGTGATGCATTTGTAGGGAAGTGACGCTTCTGACTAGTAATCAACACTTTCTTTTTGTACATTTTTATAATTCATTTCAAAGATTTCTAGTTTGATTAACCCTAATGTGTGCCTGTTCTCTTGAGTTTTCTAACATTTGTATAGCTTGTAGCAAATGTTGGGACAATATTACTTCACCAACCACTAACAATTGGTTTTGTAGGTTTTTATTAGTCTAGAATTTCATATTTATTTTGGTGCACTAAAATTTACAACTTGAACACTTCAATTTGGTGCAATAAAAATAACCTACAACTAGGATCTTTTGATTTGGGCTTAAAATTAAACAAGACCAAATTGCATTTCAATTCTAGATAAAATTGAGCTCACATTTGAATTTGGGTACCTTAAAATGAATTGTTTATTGTGTCTGGTAAATTAGTGGTTGCGTATGCTCTTCCCTCATACCTTGTGCAATCTCGGGAATCAAAAACACTATTAGTTTACAAATTTTTTTTTGTTTACTTGAGGTATGAATGTTCTATGTATTCTTTCCCCTCGTGACTCTTAAGAATGATTTTGGGGATCAAAAATAGCTTCATTACTATTTAATTCAGTAGGAGACCTACTTGGGGGCCTCATCATCCTGGGGTTTGATCTCAACTATGTGTTTAGTCATGGTATAAAAAAGAGGGGAGAATAAAATTTATATCCTAAGGTGTGGCCAACATCCTTTAAGCCAAGCCTCATGACCCTTGGTTTGTGAGACATGTATAGGTGATGAGAGCGGAGGAGACCCCTTCAATCTTGGGCATCCCCAGATGGCCTCACTATTCATTGATTCCTACAAAGAGCCTTGTTTTCTAGAAGCCTTTGAGACCTATTAGTTGTCAGCTTATAGTGGTGTAGGGTACAATATCATGCTTGAAGCTACTCACCACATACTCCCTTAAGTAGAGATAGAGATTCTTGGGTTGGCATTTATAGCCTCCCAGTGAGAGAAAGAAGGTGAGCCTATTTTCATATTGGGCTTGTGCCACTGGGCATCTAGCTATTCGATTTCAAAAGAAAGGTGTTTCTATCTAATCTTATAGAGTATTAGCACTTAATTTTGTGATGGGCCCACTACAAGTTGATAAACCCATTCTAAATACTAGCTAGGTCATGTATTCTTGGCGTGTTTCCATTGTTCCATACTAGTGACACAAAATAACAAGCTCTGGCTTGTGAAACCAACCTTACAAATCCTGAGATTCAGTCCTATATGTTGTTGTTTGTTGTTTTATTTACTTGTTAGATTTGGAAAACACAAAATTATTCATCACATTGTCAAAATTTGTCAAACCCTAGGTTGATTTAGGTCTAAAAATTGCAAGTTCTATCTCTGTGTCAAATCGACATGTTTGATTGTCATCCTTTGTCACTTCTATTACATTTTGACACTTCAATTTGCACATTGATGTATTTGACTATCATCCATTGCCACTTCTATTGCATTTTGATGCTTCTATTTGCATATCGATGCATTTGAGTTTTCATCTTGGCACATTTGTCTGTAAATTGATGCTTTTGTGCAACTCGACATGTTTATCACAAAGCAGTTCTTTGTCAAAACCTAGGAATAGTTACAACGACATGTTTGTCTATCAAAAAGTGACACTTTTTTCATTTTCTTAGTAATTTTGTCATAATGCGATGCTTCTATTAGTGACAATGCAATGTTTTTGATTATGGGTTGACATGTTTGTAAAATGATGTGTTTGAATTTGAGTCAAAAATTCCAAAAATAGTCAAAAATTAGTTTTCCAAAATTTCATCAATCATTCATCAATTAAGATTAGAGGATTATCAAATAGATCTATAGGCATAATCAATCCTCCTATAGAAACAACAACAAAAAAAATACCATGTCATCTATTTATTTTGGGTCTTTGTAGGAACACATTTTGTTAGTTTTGAATCAAGAAACAACCTCATCCACAACAACCAAAAACAACTCATTATCAAACCAGAACTAGAGAATCATCTTTTAGATCTCTTATTAATATACCCTAGTTTAGTCATTTTCTTGGAAAGCTATCAAGTAAGTTGTTAAATTAGTATCAATATTTATGAATAAGTTTGCTTAGTGGTCATTAATCTACCCCTAAGTCTATAATTTCTTTATCATCTTCCTTCACTTGGACTCATTAGTCTAGGACAAGCAAGGATTATCAATCAAAATCAAACCAAAATTGAGATATAAGTAACTATTGTCTCCTTTAGGTTTTTTATGTTACATCCATTTATCAAACATCCACATCAAAACTTTGGTTTGACTATCTATTTAGTGTGTCTCTTTCCAAACCTAATTTGAAAATAAAACATTCATGAACACATCTCATCCAAAATCAGGAGGTCATAATATCTCTTTTATACTAGTATAGATGAGATCCCATGTCAAAAACAAAATGTAAAATCCCAATCCAAACATGACAAATGAATTCATGGATCCATTCCAAGAAAACAATAATGAAAACCCAAACATGTATGAACCAAGAGGTGTCTAAGCACCATCACCACTGAGTCCTAACAATAGTCTAAACATAGATGGGTTTGTATGAGACATAACACTTGAAGAGGTGGCTGAGGCACAAAAAGATGCTCATGCGATGAAACTAGTAAGCTCAGTTCTAGCAGCCGACCCAGATTGATTCTTTTTAAGGCTTTCTCAATAAGGGGCTAGATTACCATCCAATTTTGACATAACACAAATTCAAAATGTCATCAATGACACTCCATCTATGACATCGGGGAAACCGATTTTCTAATAATAACATACCACCTTTACTAAAACGAAATCCCAAAATCACTATCCAACCACTTAATAATCCATATACTAATTCTTCACAAATAATTGCAAGAATTCTACAAGTCACCATCCCTATAAATTCCACATAGGTAATGTAACTAAGGGTTAATTTTAGGGTTTGATTCAAGGTTAGCAGATCAATATAAGTCACAAAACCCAAAGAAATTACAAAACAAAATGGAAGTAAACGAAAGAACAATTATACCTATTAATCGCCGAGACCTCCATGATTCACTTTTGTAACACCTTTTAGCTTGCTAGTTGATGTGTTGCCCTCAGATTTGACGTGCGAGCATTCTGTAAATACAAGTCTAAGTCCTACACCAAGCTTTGAAGGATTTGAACAAATGTTTATGCCAATGACTATGATTGAGAATGCCTAAACATGCTAAGACTTAATCAAATAAAGACAATAAATGCTACAATTGCTATGAAAAACATCTAAGTATGTCAGTGTGTAAGTGTGTAATGTGTCTGTGTAATTGAAAAATGAGAGGAAAATGGTATTTTATAGAAAATGCCATTTTGAATGGACGAATGAGATGAGAGATTGAGAAAATGCCCTAGAATCAATGGTTAAGATTCAAAATGGCAACTCTCAATTAGGGTTAGGGAAAAATGCCCAAATGTGTGAATAAGATTTAATTAAATAAATTAAATCAAAAATAAATGTGACAGTTGAGATGAAATTAGCAAAAAACAGAAGATAAGAAGATGGGATTTTAGAAAATCAGTAATTTTAGAAATTACTTGATTTATAGAAGAATATTTCCATTTTGAATTAAATTAATTCAAAATATGGATTTTGTGAGATAATGAGTAATTGATTTTTGAAATTAATTACTAAAAGAAGAATCAGTTAACTATGTGAGACATTTTTAAATAAATTATTTTATTTAAAAATAAAGAAGTGTCACATACAACAATTAAATAATTAAAAATAATCATTTAATTTAGAAGAAGTGGTTAATTAATTAAATAAATTAGCAAATCTATTTAATTAAAAGAGAGAATTTAGGAATTAGTGACATATTGAATAAATATATTAAAATATATTTATTTGATAATCAGGAGGACATTAATGACAAAGATTAATTAAATAAAATGAGAACTTTATTTAATTATGAGTTGACTTTAGATATTAGTGACGCATTAAATAAATATGATTTATTCATTTAATAATCAGGAAGAATAGAAGACCTTGAATTAATTAAATTATTGTGAATTATTTAATTAATAGTTGAAGATGGGTTAGGAACATAATTAAGTGTCATAATTATACAGACTTAAAAATTGGCAAAAATGAAGCTATGTGCTTAGGTCATTTTAGTGTCTGCCCCTCTTTGTTATAATGTCGCTTTGTCTGTTGTGACAAAGAAAATAAGTCAAAAACATGCCCCAGCAAAGGTACGGAGTATTTATTCCCCCTTGGAAAATTTTTCAAATTTTGGCCCAACGCCAAAAAAATTTGGAAAGTGTCCCGATAAGTCAATTTGATGTCCAAAAAAATAGTGGTGCAATCGGTTTTGGATTTTGACATGTTTAAGGAAATCAAAAGGTTAGTGAAAGTTGGTCAAATGAGCCTCCAATAATAACCTAGTTGAAAATGTCATTTTGACTTTATAAATAGGTTGATTGTAAAGGGGTAAAATAATTCATTCTGCATTATTCATTCTTTATTTAATTTCTAGAGCTCGTGAGCTAAAAGTACAGCATGAGGATGTAGGATCAAAGGTTAGAGCCATCGTATGTAGATCGTATGGACTTTCAGCGTAATTTTAGGGCTCATATATAGCTAGCAGATGTACCCTTATTCTCCTTGTACCTTTTTTGTTTTATGCTAGGAAATTAACTTAGGAGTCAACCCACGCCTCCGTGGATGCACATGGCATTCGCTGTAAGTCAGATTCACTTTCACGCTTTGACGACGGATGCATCACGATGCAAAATGCAATGGTCAATTAAGGATAGGTGATGTTTGACAATGATTTTCCAAAAATTACGCAATCACTTTTCCGAGTCGCATCGCTATTTAGATCGTCAGAATCAACATTTCTATGACACAATTCCATCGTCATAATGCATTTGAATCGAATGATGCAATCGTCATATATCGTGATGCAATTGCTCTGATGCGATGCATTTGAGTAGCCAAACGATGCAATTGTCATGTTGCAACGCATTTGAAGTACGAAACGACGCATTCGATGTTTTGCGACGCAATTGTTCCAGCGCGACGCAATTAACTTTATTTGTGCCTAGGGCTGATTTTGATACTTTTCCAATTTCCAATGCTTCTGATTGTATAGGTAGTTGTCTAGAAGGTACTGACATGTTATTTGGCTTTATGCAGAGGCAACTTGCCCCGATTTATACATGCGAGAGCAGACCGACGACCTTCCGATTTGCAGATCAGCTGACTCCGCAGCGATGACTGATGTGGCTGGGATTGTTCTATGTTGCCTATATGCCCGCTATTCAGGCAAATAGGGGACTACTTACTGCATTATGCGAGCGTTGGCACTCTGAGACCTGTTCTTTTCACCTGTCAACGGGAGAGGCTACTATTACACTCGAGGATGTCTACTGCATTTTACGGGTGTCGATCCGAGGAGAGCGGATCGTTTATGACCCTCGCCATGGTGAGCAGACCTTCAGAGCATATTATTGTGATGAGGGCACTAGACTCAGCATCTAGGGCTACGAGATTTGATGGGAGTTCATGGCAGAGCACTATGGTCATTTTGATGCATTCCTAGTGACTCTTATTGGCGGGATACTGATTCCTGACCGTCGTGAACATGGGTTCCCTATTGGCTGGGGAGACGTCTTGGTTGGTATGAGATGAGATAGGACAATTTATGCCTGGGGTCCTTGTTTACTAGGGACACTCTACCATCAGTTGCACGATGTTGCTTACAGGAGGGCAGAGAGTATCTCATGTGGTACCACATTGATGATGATTTGGGATTGGGAGCATATTACTATATTTCGCCCACCGATTGAGAGACCACAGTTGGTGGAGGGGATGCCTTATGCATACTACTATGCCAGTGTGCTACATAAGATGCGGATGGGTGAGACCGGTTGGTGGCATCACATGATTGATACCATGGTGACATTTATCTGGAGGCCGTACAAAGATTGTGAGCAGTGGGACGATGAGGTGGACCATCTCAGCCTATGTAGACAGTATCGATATCTGATTGGGAGGACAGTGCAAAGCTCACTGATTATAAGGAGATGTATCACAAAGGTGTTCTAAGGTTCAAAGAGTAGTAGGTACCGCTGTATTACCTGGAGTATGCAAGCGTCCTCTAGAGAGGCGTTTAACAGCCATTCCAGCTTGGCAGAAAGAAGATCGATGGCCAGGAGCCCAACCATGGGGATGAGGGGTGGAGTTACAGATCTGAATCACTGCAGACACGACCTATGGTGGCGGGCATACATAGTACAGTGCTAATGATCGATCCCCGATGGGCCCACACCCATGGACCGACGGTCAGTTATACCTTGTGTGCCGAGAGCCAGGCGAGGAGGCAGGGATGATGATAGGGGCAGAGGCCAGGGGAGAGATGGAGGTAGGGACAGAGGCAGTGGGAGAGATGGAGACCGAGACAGAGGCAGGGATGGAGGCAGAGATGGAGGTCGGGGGGGAGATGACGGAGATGATGGGGATGATGGGAGAGATGGCTGCCAAAGGAGGAGAGATGGTCAGAGACAAGGTTGGAGGGTGTGCTCAGGGGAGGGGTGGCACAGATGCTATCCCCGAGGTTTTCAAGGAGGGGGAGAGAGAGGAGGCAGAGCAGCCATGACGGGAGGGGGATGTGGAGGTGGATGTGGCGGAGGAGGAGAGAAATGAGGAGGATGTGGCGAAGGAGGAGAGACATGAGGAGGATGCAGAGGTGGCAGAGGCTAGACAGGAGGAGGAGCAACCTCGAGATGAGGGAGTCGACGAAGAGGATGTGGGAGATGATGATGATGATGATGACGATGATGCTATGGATGAGGCTGAGAGACTCCTCAGATGGAAGATGGTGGAGGGTGAGGAGGAGACACCTTCCAGTTCAACATTGCCCCTTGATGCCATGACAGACCAGAGAGTGGTAGATCTTCAGTGGAGATTGGATGAGAGTGTTGCATAGGTCCGATCACTACAGTCAACGCTAGAGGTGGCCTAGGTAGAGTGGGATTAGGCAATGATCTGCCAGTAGGACTCAGCTCAGTGGTGCGCATTATGCACAGGGCCTTTAGGGGATATGGCTTGTGAGCTAGCCAGGGTGAGCACAAGGTTGGATCAGTACAATACTCTATATGAGCAGGCAGTGCCTCCCGAGCGACGAGATCCTACCTTGTCACGGTCATAGAAGAGGATAGGTAGTGGACATAGATCAGACAGTGCCAGTGGCAGCAGGAGTCACACGAGTGCAGGAGGGTCTACCTCAACAGGGCACACATCAGGGCACAGGTCCCACCACTCACGCCGACACGCCTCAAGTCACCACTCTAGTCACAGCCACAGGTCTACTGGATCAGTGCAGAGGTCAGTACAGAGGTAGCCACTAGTGGTTGATCCATCTACTTTTCAGAGCCAAGCAACAGTGACGTCACAGGTGTCCATTACTGTGGAGATGTTGCCATCATTGTTAGTTCCATTGGTGGCACAGGCAGAGGCTGCTACCGGCCCGCCCATCATTTTAGTGCCAGTTATAGGGCTCCAACCACCACACTCTTCGCAACGAGGGGATGATGAGAGTCTACCCTAGGGGCATTTTTGTTATTATGACACATTATGTATAGACCATTGAGCTTGCGAGCTCCATTTTTGGGATATCTCTTGACTTTATCCTGTGACATTGTACATTTTTGAGATGATATTAAATGATGATGCAGTTTTGATCGGCCTATATGTGTGTTATGTGATGTTCTTTGATTCATGCATTATGATATATGTGATGTATGATGTATCATGTATGTCTTATGATGCTTATTTATGATTATGATGCCATGATGATGCAATGCTTACTTATATGAGATGATGATGATAATGATATGCATAATGTATTTATTAAATGGATGCAATGTTGATTATTATGTTAAGGCAATGTTTGTGATTATGTATATGATTTAATGCTATGGATGATGTATGTATGGACCTAATGCAATGTTTATATGATCATGTATGCACTTATGTTTTTGGATGTCATAGGATATCATCGTGAGATGGACAAGAGAAGATGACCAGACCGAAGGAGATGCATGTTAATTCCTAGACCAAATTCTTCAAAACTTTACCATAGGACTTTAATATTTATTTCTCTTAATCATCATTGGGAAAACTGTTGTAATGGCCAACAAACACCATGATATGATATAGATCAAGGTGTGCAAGGTCATACCATCACATAAGACAAGCAGTCACAGACAAGGATGAGCATGACTCATACTAAGAGCGTGACTGCCCCAGTATTTTTTTCATAATCAACCACAAGTAGAAAAAGACAAAGACAATTCATGAAACATTGTTGCTTCTCTAAATCTTGTTCCCATGACATCCTTGAGAAACTAGCAGCATGATTATCATAACAAAAAAATAGAGCCTTTATCATGATACGTCGCTGTTTTTCTAAATCCTAGAATCAGGACCTCGTTGAGAAACTAGTAGTCATGCATGTCAATCTTCTTGATACGTCACTGCTTCTCTAAATCCTGTTAGTGGGATCTTGCTGAAAAACTAATAACATGATAAAAAGCCAAAAGACAAGTGT
>VDFB02358134.1:175316192-175334161 GCA_007258455.2 Sequoia sempervirens | reverse complement strand
TAGATTGGTCTCTTATTTATCTATAGCTAAGGTTTAGAGGTGTGACTCATCATACAACTCGCCACATTGGAAGATCTTTTGAGAAGTGTCTAAAATTTGACTTTTTAAAGGTTCGACCAAAACTTAATCATGGAACCCCCAATAGTTGAACCAAAAAAATATCATTTGTTGCTTGTAGAATATGATATTTTTATTTAAATTAAAATTAATATACAACCTAAGTGGACCAAATACTTATTGATAACCATAAATCTTTGATATCTCTACCTTTTATATTCAACACATATAGACTAATAGTTGAACACAAAAAATCTATTTGTTGTTATAAAAACAACACATAATGATTTAAAATACAACTTATATTGAACAAAAATGGACCAATAGTTGAACACTAAAACTTTTTGAAAATCCTTCACATTTAATGGGAAAATACATGTTATTTATTGTGCTCACCTTTTATATTTGTGATAGGACAAACTATTAATATATGTTTTTATATTTGTGCTCACCTTAATATATGTTTTTTATGTTTTTTATATTGTGCTCACCTTTTATATTTTTGATAGCACGACTACTAGGCCCTCTCCCCTAATAAATTTTTTTATTTTGCAGAGGGACAAGTTTGCATGGCCATAGATCAATCATCGTGTGATCTCAATCATTCCCCGCCATCCCGCGATGACCCCACCACATTGTCTTTGTTGATTGCGATATCATGGGTGAGTGCCACGTGCCTCATCCGATGAAGCCGAAGGAATGATAAATACTTTGATGCATCTTTAATACATTATGTTGCGGGTTACTAAAGCAGTTATAAGATGCATGTGTTTTAAATCAACAGAGATGTTATAATCCTGGTAGAAAGGTACTCGATGGTTAATAACAAGGTTGGCGACTGTGTTGAACGAACAGGATTGTCGATGGTTGAGATCCATGATTGCCCGCCATCGCATGATCAAAAGTTGTGAGGTCTTTAATGATTGTAATATCACGGGCGGGCACCACGTGGATCTCCTTGGCAACGAGTTGTATGGTGGGGCAATGGCTACCCAACCTACAAAAAGGCATGGACATCTGCATGGCTTATGCTTGCCGCACTTTTGTTAACGATTTTCAGTGTCAGTTAATGTACATTTCATTAATTAGCTGCTGCGTACTTCCTTAGTATGCTCAATATAATTTTTTTTCTTTAAAAAATTATTCTCTACTTTTAAAAACTTTAAAAACTGTTCTATATTTAAATTCTTAAAAATATAGAATAAATTTTTGTTCTTTAAAAAATATTTTTTTTTTACTTTGAATTATTTTAAATATAATTACTAAAATAATTTTGAAGTAATTGTTTCATATTTTGTTATATACATTTAATAAATAAAATAAAATAAAAATATCAATTTTTAAAATATGATTGATAAAATAATTCTTATACACTAAAAAAATTGATATATACATATAATAAAACAAATATATTAATATATCAATTTTAAAATAATATTCATTCATTTTTTAACTATTTTATTAATTATATTGTAAAATTTGATATATTTATTTTATTTTATTTATTAAATGCTAGCATATATTATTTATTAATAATATATATAAAATATGCCAAGAGATATCCTTTTGATGCGTCTATTGTACTATTATAAAATAGGTGCCTCGACAAAGATATCTCTTGGCGTATTTTATATATTAATAAATAATATATATATGCTAGTAGCATTTGCAACACAACATGAAAGACAAGATTAGAATTACTTTTAGTTATATAATTAAGGTTAGGGTTAGATATATATTTAGTTAGGGTTGGGGTTAAAAATAGTGTCAGTGTTAGTTTTACGATTAAGTTTAGGGTTAGAGTTAGAGTGAGAATTATTATTGAGATTGAATCATAACCCTAATCTAACCTTAACCTTAAACCTAATTGAACCCTAACCCTATTTGTAATTGAACTTTAACTCTAACCCCAACTCTAATTAAATGGTAAACCTAACCTAACCTTAACCCTAATGTTAATCCCAACCCTAAGTCTATCTATAATTATAATCCTAACCCTTCTCATTCTAACCCTAATTATAATCTTAATTATAATTCTAACCCTAACCATAATTCTAATGCTATTCATAATCCTTAGTTTAACACTAACCATAGATCTCATGACAACCTTAACTCTAATTATAACCCTAATCAAACCCCGACCTTAACCTTAACCCTAACCTTGAGCTTAATTAAACCCTAACCTTAACCTTAAGCCTAAGCTTAATTAAATCAAGATCCTAGCTCTAACCCAAACTCATATATGTGAGATAATTATAATTTACCAAAACCCTAACCATAATTGAATCATAACCCTAATTGAAATATAATCCTACCTTTAATTGAACCCTAACCCTAATTGAATCATAATTTTAACCCTAAGCCTAATTGAACCCTATTTTTAACTCTAAGACTAATTAAACACTATTTCTAACCCTAACCCTAAGCCCATCTAAATCCTATCCCTAATTGAACCCTAACCCTATTTGGACTCTAACCCTTACCCTAATTGAACACTAAATCTAATTGTAATTGACTGTAAGGAAAATTAGATGCGAAAAACAATTCTCCTAACGTCAATACCTTAGGAAAGAATGCATAAGTACTTTTAAATTTTTAATTATAGTCAAGTTGAGATGCACTATGAAATAGATCACAGAAACAGAGTATTAGACAAACACACATGAACACCAGATATACGTGGGAAAACCCTTACGGGAGAAAAACCCACCACACCAAGAGAAATCACTTTGTATTACAGTAATAAGGATTACATACAATTGTCAGACTTATCTTTCTGGTGTCTGATTTATAGCAGCATTCACCATGAACAATAATGCATAGGAACCTTTTCTCTTTACAGTCTTTTCAGAATCAAATTCACACTGATACAGTTTGAACTCTTCACTCTCCACTGTTGATCGAACCAACCTCTTACAAAACTGAAAACACAGAGTATATCTCTGTTGATCCATGTCTATTGAGCTTCCTCACAGAACCGCCGCAACGAACAAACTCCCAACGGTTCCAATTCGGCTTCTCTGATTCATCCACGAGATTCCACGTATGACAGTCAAATGGTCAACAGAATTCGTAATGCACTGGCATCTCGGTGAGACACTAACAGTGTCTCGCCGATGCCACATATACTTCATACAGACGTCACCAAGAGTCATCGTAGTCGCCAGGATGTTATATTGAGCTCCAAAGGATAGTCGGCAAGACTTTTTCTATCGCCAAGAGGTCTCATAGAACAACTTGAGCTACACTGAAAACAAACACCTGTCGGCCAGATAATCGGCTTTCGCCAAGACATCATACCGAGATCCATATGTTTCACCGATGACCAACTGTCGCCAAGAGCTACCCCGATAGGCATCGACTATCGGAAAGACATTCACCATCGCTAAGAGGTTTCTCCGATAGCTTTAAGTTACCCCGAAGATTCTTCAACATCGGCGAGACTCATCAGAGTTACCACCATTCGACAAGAGTTACACCGAAGACTTCCAAAAGGTGTTTCTTTCAGTGAGACCTTCAATGTTTGTTGAGACGTTCCTCCAACCACTTTGAGTTACTCCAAAGAACACTTGGATGAGTCCCCGTCGACAAGACTTCCAATGTTTGCTAAGACATCTTCCCGGATCATTAGAGTTACCCCGAAGACTTCAATACATATGATGTTGGCAAGAGATTAACACTTCGTTGAGACTTATTAGCGAGAACCTTCAGTTATCCCAAAGCCTGTAGTCGCCAAGAGTCACTCTGATTCACGATTGAATGGCCTGTCAGCTAGAGGTCTCCCTAGCGCTATAAGGTCACAACGAACACACTATGTAATAGCGATAGACTTCTCAGTGTACAAATTGACAAGATAGTAACAAGGTCACAGTGACCTAGTTAGAACTGAATAAAGCAAACTGCTAGTCGGCCAGACATGGAACCTGTCACACCGACTTGGCACTCATGGAGGTTTCAGCCTGTATTGTTTGAGGCACATATTTCCAACATTGACCACTAAGCATAATTGAATTCTACCCCTAACCCTAACCCTAACTCTAACTAAACCCTAAACCTAACTCTAATCAAACCTTAACCCAAACCCTAATTGAACTTTAAAACTAACCTTAATTAAGTATTAAACCTAATTGAACATTTATTGAACACTAGTCCTAATTGTACCATAACCCTAACTTTGAACTACAGTTGAACTCTAATCCTAACCCTAACACTAATTCTTATCCTAATTGAACCTTAACCCCAACCCTAACCTTAACCTTGACCCTATTTTAACTCTTATTGAATTCATAACCTTAATTAAACCCCAACCTCATCCTCAATCCTAACCCAAATTGAACATTAATTGAACCCTAAACCTAACCCTAAGTGAACACTAATCCTAATTGAACTCTAACTTTTTAGTTGAAAATATTAAAGTGCCTTAGATTTTCCCATTCATCGTCATTTATCATTCAATTCCTAATAGAACTCCAAAAATTTATACTTTTATAATGTTTTAATACACACCTAATATTAAGGGTTTAGAGTTTAAGGGTTAAGGGTTTAGTTTAAGGGTTAAGGGTTTAAGGTTTATGGTTAAGGGTAGAGGGAGAGAGATAGAGAGAGTGAGTGAGAGAGAGAGACCCGAGAGAGGGAGAGGGGTAGGAGGGAGAGACTTTGAGAGAGAGAGAGAGGGTAGAGGGTAGAGGGTTTAAGGGTTAGGGTATGGGTAGAGGGAGGAGAGAGATAGAGGGATCCAATGAGAGAGAGAGGGTTAAGGGTAGAGGAGGGAGATGCGAGGAGGAGAGAGAGAGTATGGCAGGAGGGTGAGACTTGAGAGAGAGAGAGATATGGGAGAGAACATGGGGTAGAGGGTTAAACGTGAGAGGGGGGTTTAGCCAGTTTAAGGGTTAAGGGTTTAGGAGTTTAAGGATAGAGGGGAGACATAGAAGGGATTGAGTGAGAGATAGATAAAGACCTAAGAGAGGGAGAGGGGTAGGAGGGAGAGACTTGAGAGAGAGAGAGGTAGAGGGTAGATAGAGGGTTTAAGGTTTGGGAGTTTAAGGGTTAAGGGTTTAGGGTTTAGGTTATGGGTAGAGAGAGATAGAGGGATTCAACAAAGAAAAACCACAACCTTAGGATTTTCCCAATACCATAAAAAGACTAGTAACATAAGATAGACAGGAAAGGACATATTCAAAAGATGCAACATACTGTGTTGATATCTCCTTCAATCTTCTTAAGAAGATCCATGATATGTTTATAAAGGAAGTGACTTCATAGATGCATCAAGTTCAATTATGCATCTTTTAAACAATGAGGAAGCATTTCAAGTTGTTGTCAAGCCCCTCTCACCATAACCCTATTGGACAGTCACACATCACATAGGAAGGTGAGTTGTTAGGTCACACACATATGTGACAGGTGGCTGTCCAATAAAGATAAAATGAGGAGACTATGTGTATTTATTACACACAACAAAAGAAGAGCAATGGTTGAATCAAGGTCATGATACAATTACAAGGACAACACCTTTGCAAGAGCTACGAGAGGCAAAGGGGATTGATATTATTCATTCATGGGTGTACTGGTGAAAGTGAATGCAATAGGTAAAGGTCATTTTAATTTATAAGGACAACCAACAATGCATGCTACAATGGTCTCATGAAGGACAACAACAAAAATAAAATCTAAAGTTGCACAAGGCTCTATTCAAGGCCTTCACAATCAAACATTAGGTGAAAAAGTTTCTAGATAACATTCAATGCATGATGTTTTAAGGAAAGGCATAAAAGGAAAAGACATTCAATAAACATCAACTCTAGTTGACACAGATAATATGCCTATTGAAAACATGTCATTACAAGAGGTTTATGACAGCAATGGAACCCTCATATCATGTGATCGAGATACAATTTCTATGCTCATAACCTTTCATGTAGGGGTTTTGGTCATCGTGATTGATCCAACATGGATCATGATTGCATACAAGAAACAAAAAATTACAAATGACAATTAAGTAGTTATGATTCAAGAGAGGTCTCATTTTGGAAGCCAAGGCCATAGTACAATTGTATATGAACAACAACTATGAGGTTATGCTACAAGACAACCATGCAAGTTCATGTAGGACATCAAGCATTACAATGGTACAAGTGCATATGAACAACAATCAACAATCAGCAACAAGTAGTGAAGGAAGCAAAGCACAGTTGTATTTTTACCTTTTCATACCATTGATCATCCATTCCAGCAATAGGCTATAGTAGTGAAGGCATAGACTTGCATAGGGGTGTTTTAATGAAGATATTCAGCATAAAAACCATCATAAATCATGGTGCTTCAAGGGAATAGAGCATAGTCATGAATAAGAGTAGTACCATTAAAGGCTACAGGTTTGTCTTCATGTTATCTATGAATTTGAAAAAATAAATCTACACTAGGTGACAACATGACTATAGCCATGAAATGGATTGCAGTGAGATAAATAATATAAATGGTTGTTGCCACTATCTCATTTTCTCTTTGGATAGTCATTACTAAGTCCTAACAAGTGAATAGAAAGGGATAGGTGTCAATAATATACCTTCATTTGACAAGTCCTAGAATTTTGGTGATCTCATTGACCCAATAAGGCATTGCTTAGAAATCATTTCATATCTTTTTGACAAAATCAAAAGGAGGACTGATGTATCCAATTGTAAGAAGAGAGCAATGCCCAAGGGAGGGGTAGTACCATCATCTTAGGTACCATTGCTGCAAGATGATAAATGAAAATCCTTGTGTTTGTATGCATGGAGGTCCTAAAGCATACTTTGGGTAAGGTGCATTCATGGCATCTTTTGGTGAAAGGTTTCCCAAGCATGAGCAAAGATCCAATGTTCCATTAGGCTATGTTGGAACAATTATACACTAATCCTCCCCTAGGTGTTTCCTCAGATCAAACCAATCCCTCTCTCCTATCATTTGTTGACAAGGAATTAATTAAAATGCTTAAATGGGATTATAGGTGGATATGTTTTGTATAAGGATTTGATAAGTAGTATTGGATTAGAATACATATTGATGAGATTGCAATGCAATGTTATCAAGGATTGTATATGTTATGTGTTAAATCTCTCATAAACCCTTGAATACTTATGAATTTGACTCCCACAATGGATATATGGCACTGATCTAAGTTGTATGATTCAGTATTTGTTCGTCTTTACCTAGAGCTTGCTAAAAATTACAAATCAATGACCTATTTTATCTTGGGATTGTGTTGTAGTTATCTCATGCTCCAAATAGTTGATAATGTCGATGAATAGAAAATTCTATTCGATATTATCCTATTATGTTGAGCTATTAAATGATATTATCTATTATTGTTAATGTTGTTTATGATATTGATGCAGAGGTTGTAAACACATTAAGGGATCACCCTCCTGGGTCTTGCAGAGCCCGAAGTGTAGGAGGCTTTTTTAAAGTCCTCATCAATTGGTCCAGGTCCTTTGAGCTTCCCTTGATTTGGATTGGCAATTCCATAGGTAGATTAGAAGACCAACATGGTTACATTGTAAAACAAAACCAACACTTCCCTCTACCCTTAACCCAAAATCCTAAACCCTTAACCCTTAAACCATCTACCCTCTACCCTTAACCCCCCTCCCTCTATCTCTCTTCCACTCCCTCCCTCTCTCTCTCTCTCTCAAGTCTCTCCATCCTACCCCCTCTCTTATGTCTCTCTCAACCCTTAACCCTCCCTTCCTTTTTATCTCTCTCTCTCTCCTCAAGTCTCTCCCTCCTAGCATTCACTCCTCTCTCTCTGCCTCTCACTCAATTATATCTCAAGTCTCTCCCTCCTACCCCTTTCTCCCCTCTCTTAGGTCTTTCTCTCACTCACTCACTCCCTCTCTATCTCTCTCCCACTCCCTCCTCTCTCTCTCTCTCTAAGTATCTTCAATATCCTACCCTCTCCCTCTCTTAGGGTCTCTACTCACTCACTCACTCCTCAATAATATTCTCCCTAAACATAAACCATAAACTATAAATCCTAAAACCCCTTAAACCCTCTACCTCCCTTCCTTTTATCTCTCTCTCAAGTCTCTCCTCTTAGCACCAATTCTCTCTAGGTCTCTCTCACTCACTCCACTCACTCTATCTCAAGTCTCTCCCTCCTACCCCCTTCTCCCTCTCTCCTCAAGTCTTTCTCTCACTCACCACTCCCCTCTATCTCACTCCCTCCACCCTTAACCCTAAACCCTTGAACCATCTACCCTATACCCTTAACCCTCCCTCCCTCTATCTCTCTCCCATTCCCTCCCTCTCTCTCTCAAGTATCTTCAATATCCTACCCCTCTCCCTCTCTTAGGTATCTCTCTTTCTCACTCACTCCCTCTATCTCTCTCCCCTTAACCCTAAACTCAAAACCATAAACCTTTAACTCCCTGTAAACCTCTACCCTCTTACCTCCTTAAACCTCTTATGTACTCTCTATTCTCTCCTCCCCACTTCCCTCTCTCTCTCTCTTTCACTGGAATCCCTCTCTTATCTCTCTCCCTCTACCCATAACCCTAAACCCTAACCCTAAACCCCAAACCCTAAACCCCCACCCCCACCCCCACCCTCTCTCTCTCCTCAAGTCTCTCCCTCTCTCGGTTCTCTCTCTCACTCATCTCTCTCTCCCTCTCTAACTTAACCCTAAAAATTCCTTCCCTTAACCTTAAACTCTAAACCCTTAAACCTTCTACCCTCTATCTCTCTCCCAGTACTCCCTCTCCCCTCTCTCTCTCTCTCTCTCCTAAGTCTCTCCACTCTACCCTTAGCCCTCTACCTTTAACCCTTAAATCCTTAAATCCTCTACTCTTTATCTCTCTCCCACTCCCTCCCTCTCTCTCTCAAGAGTCTCCCTCCTACCCCCTCTCCCTCTCTCAGGTCTCTCTCTCTTACTCACTCCCTCTATCTCTCTCCCCTCTAATGGAACTTTATATTTTTGCTCCTTATGTTCCATTCCTACCCTACCTAGTGTTACTGGTATTTCATGGTGTCGGAATTTTCCTTGGGTTGGTGATTTTAGCTTTATTTTCATATAAAACTCTTGTGTTTATTTTATGCCTTGGTTGGGATCTATTTCGATGTTGCTTTTTGAGGGGTTTTAAAATGACTTATGTCCTATCTTTCCGTATAGGCTGAGTCCCTTTGTTTTAATATTTTATTTCCTTTGCAGGGTTTTATTTTCCTAAGTCTTGGTTGGCCCTGTGTTTCATCACTTAAAAACAACTTATGTCATTTTTTACCATCCGCCTAGTGATGTCCCCTTGTCCTTTTAATAAATGTTTTGTTTTGCAGAAGGATGAAGTTCGCACGACCATTGATCAACTATCGTTTGATCTCAGCCGCTCCCCACCATCCCGCGATGACCCCACCACATCGCTTTGGTTGATCGCGATATCATGGGTGGGCACCACATGTCCTATCTAGTGAGGCTGAAGGTGATAAATTTGTTTGACCACTGATCAATTGTCATAAGATCTTAACGGTTTCCCGCCACCGCATGATCGAAAGTTGCAAGGTTTTTACTGATCTTGATATCACGGGCGGGCACCACGTGGGTCATCTAATGAAGCCAAAGGAATGAAGGAAATACTGTGGTAAATTAATTCGGCCTTAATACATTAAAAGGCGAGTTACTAAAGTGTTCTTGAGGTGCACATGTTTTAAATCAGCGAATATGTTATAATCTTGATGAAAAAGCTGCTCGACAGTTAATAATAAGGCTGGCAACTGTGTTGAAGGAACAAGATCATGAATTCTCAAGATCTACGGTTTCCCGCCATCGCGTGATCCAAAGTTGCAGGATCTTTACTGATTGCGATATTGCGGGCGACCACCATGTGGATGGCTAAAATTTAAATCTGCATCAAATATGGTTGGAGCCGTTCGTGCAGCGCGTGAGTGAGCTTTAATGGCGGATGAGACATTTGCTGGCATGATTTTATCAAGATAAATTCAATTCTCCTATTTTATTTGTATCACAAAGCATTCAAGTATTTTGCGGAGCAGTTTCAGAGCTGAAAGCGAAGTTGTGAATCTCTGTAGCCAGATTTTGGGACTTCTGCAAACAAATCCATGAGTTAATTTATGTGCTTCCCGGTCATTTTGCGCTTGAATTTGGGAAAAGATTTTTTGAGCTTGTTGATAAACGTGTTAGGGCTATAGTTTAATTATAGTTGTGAGAAATTGTAGTGTTTTGTTCTGTAATTTCCTATCTCTAGTTAGTCTTAGCTATTCGAAGTGTGAAATTGTAAAAAGACCCTAGAGAAACCTGTACGATGATTTCCTGGATCAATTGCCCTGCTTAACAAATGATAGGAAGAAGGGATTGGTTCTAATGCGAGGGAAAATACTGGGGGAAGGGTTAGTATATAATTTCTCTAACATTGTCGATGTTAGGGTTCCTCTCACAGGCTTGGAAATGTTCAGATTATGGTATGGACAGAGGAATTTTCCTCACCCCTTTTCAAACAGCTGGATGTATGATTTGGGAAAGTTGGTGGTCCCAAACGTGTTCCCTGACATAGACTTACTTAGGGCAGTGGCTGCAAGATATGACCCTGTCACATGGGTAATGAGGGATAATGATGGAAAGGTTTTGTTGAGCATTAATAGAGAAGAGGTCCAGCAGATTTTTGACTTGAGTGAACTGAGTGAAGACTTGGTTCCTATTAATCTTGAGGAAATGAAGTAGGAATATGCAAAGTTGAAGTCTCTTTTTAGAGCTAAGTTTCTTCCACCTAATCTGGCTAGGGCAGGAGGTTCACGATTTCATATCAGCCCCAGTGACCAGGAACCTTTCAGATTAAACTGTTTTGCAAATCATTTCTTGGCCACTTTCTATTCATTGTGTCAGATTTTGGGTTTCAGTCCTGGTGCGGTGATTCCTATTGCATACATGTTCATGGGGGTGCAAATACAACACCCTAACTTCTCTGTGACATATGACTTTGCTTCTTTCTTGGCTAAGAGGATACATGAAGGGTTGTCAAAGTTGCAAAAAAATGATACCGGAACTCAATTCTTCTGGTATTCTATGCTGATGCATATGTTCTTGTTCAAGAATGTTGACTTTTTCTCTGAAAAGATGGAATTAAGGCAATCAGTTGATGGAGAAAGATTGCCAGTACAATTATGGGTTGCAGATTTATCTTGCAATAAGGAAAGCACCAGTTATGTGCAATTTGATAATTTCTTTTCTAGATTGAGGGCTAGACTGATGGTGAATGTACCCAAGATCCCTGAGGAATTGCATGATTTCCTCAGGCCAAAAGGGAGGAAGCCAGAATTGAAATTTTTCCATAACTGGGGTGACATTATCCCATACCCAGTCAACAATGTTTTGAGAGTATACGGTTTTCAAGGAACCCCCCATATACTACCATACAATGTGCCACCAAGAGTGGGGTTCCCAGAAGTTATGTGGAAAATAGGTTGTATCCATGAGGACAACCTCATAAAGAGGGGTAAGGGAAATTTTTTCCTTGATTATACAATGGTGTCTGATTTTTCCTTTTCAAAAGGAGGCTGGGTGCATTTTGAGAAATTCTTTGATGATTACCATTTGAGGTGTGGTCCAAAGCGACAACATGATCCTGAGGGTTTCTTTGCCCTTTTAAGAAAAAGAATAAAGGCTAGAAAATTTGTGCATGATTTCAACTTTCCTGAGGATTTGATCAGAAATGAATTTGATCTAAATAGGTAGGAGTTGAACAAGGAGAAATGGATAGCTTATGATAAGCTATTAGATATTGTGCATAAGATGGATCCAAAGTATAATCCATTGTTGGAGTCCAATCCATACCATAAGAAGATTGACTTTCTAATGGAGAACTTCAAGGAAATTATGGGCACATTGAGGACCAAAAAGATAAATTTAGAACTGAGTCTGGGTGTACAAGAACAAGGTGCTAGGCCAATTGAAAAAAGGCCAACATACCAGCCTACAGAAAGGTTGCCTATTTACAGGAGGAAAAAGGATGATAGTAGTGATGAAGAGGAAGTGGACAGAAAAGGAAAGAAAATAATGAAGTTACCTTCACAACCAGGTCCAAAATTCAAAGTGCCTAGGGCAATTAAAATCATTGATTTAGAATCATCACCAGAAGACAGTCCCTCATCACCACCATCTGAGCCAAGCCCTAAAAGACAAAGAATTGATCAACCACAAGAGGATCTGATGGATGAAATTATTGTTACTGATCTAGACATGCAGGTTGGTATGCCTTCCCCTCCTAGGCCAGCTGAATTGGTTCTATCTAATTTAGTTATGAAAGGAAAAAGTGTACAAGATGCAAGAATGGAAGCATGTAAGGAGTTTCTAGATGACAATACATTTGTAAAAACTCATGTATTCTTGCAATTGGTATGGAGGATGAAATTTGAAGAATATCAAGAGAAATGTAAGAAGAGAAGAGAACTAAGGCCTGACAGGTCAGACTAGGATAATGATGAGGAGGTAAAAGCTGAATTAATGGAGGAATTTAAGAACATCACTCTTGAAGAGGGAAGAAGACTGGTGAGTCAGGTTGATGTGTTGATTCTGCCTGAATGGGACATTGCAGATGCTATAGCATTTAATGCTATTTTAAAGTCCAAGCATCCTTTGCAAGACTCTGAAGAAGAATTCAAGGCAGCATTGCAAGATTCTGCCTTCAGTGAGGAATATGAAACTTTGGAAATTTGGGCATTGGCCCCTCAAGGAAGAAAGCCAAATGTTACAGATATTAATCCAAATTTCAGAGGAGGATTAATAATAAAGAGAGCTTCAGAGACCTCAACCACTGAGGCCACTAATTTGACTGTGAATGTGGCCAAATTGGCCCAAAAGACTTCTGAAAGGGAGGAGGCTTAAAAGAAGAGCCTAATGGAGAAGTATAACCTTTTGATTGAGGAATACAACAAGATGCAACAGAGGAATGTTGAGTTGCATACTGAGGTGGAAAGGTTTAGGTATAAACAAATTGGGAAGACATCAAGTGCTCCAGGGACCAGTACATTACCTTCCACAGCAGGGTCAGTGCCTCCTGCTTCTCCAATTGTTTCCACACCAGGGTCTCCCAGTAAGAATCTTTCTCTCACCCCTCCTTTAGAACAAATTGATGAAGAAACAAAGTGCTATGTTGATCCTACAAAGAAGCAGCTCTTGCAAAGAATTGATGAATTGCACACATCATTGAAGGTAAGTGAGGAGGGGTCTTTTTCAAAGCAAAAGGAGATTGTTACTACTGTCTTGAGGCATTTAAATGAAAAGGTTGATATTAAATTACTATCTATACATTCTTTATATTCTTTTTTGTTAGATGCAATAAAGAATATTGATAGGGATCAAGAAGTAGTGATACCATTGATTGAAAATTGGATCCCTAGGGCCAGTGATCTGGATGTCATGTATAAGGCTTCAAGGTTTGATACAAATAATAGGCCCTAATCATTAAATCCTACTCAAGTGTTGGTTAAATCATTGCAAGGTTTTCAAACCCTACCAGATGATTTTAGTAGGAAGATCAGGGAATTGGTGAAGAATTTTAATGATTGGGGTAACACATTGTTACCAGATATAATTGATGAGCAGGGGAAAATTAGGTCACTCCAGCAGTGGCAGGATCAAGCAAGTGAAGTCATCAATGATCAAATTAAATTAATTTGTGTTGAATTAGATTATGACTTGTTGGTGAGCTGTATGGACAAAATCATTAGTTCCTGCTCATTTTTGGAAGCTTTTGAAAGAGATGCAAATCAGGTAGCGGTAAAATACACACCTTATAATACCAAGGTGAATGAGGTGATTAATTTTGACTGGCCGACTGATTAAGAATACCAGAAATGGGTAACTAAATATTTGAGTGAGGAAGAGTAAAAGGAATGGACTACTAACAGGTGGTAAATTGGATGTTGTGGTTACAATGGTTTCCAGTTTTTCTTTGATGGAATTTTCGGTGCGGGTTTCTTGTGGTTTTTTGTTGTTGTATCAACTTTTCTCAGCTGACATGATGAACAATAATATTCTCCAAGGTGATGGATGTTGTAACAATTTTTGGAATATCACCAGGTGTGCCAACTGGCTGGTGACATGTGTACTTTCTGGCCTGATGCTTGTTTTCTCCTTCATTTTCTATAAGAAGGATTTCAAGGCCAGAAGGACAGGTTAGCAAGTTAGATAATTTTTGGTCGAGTCTAGGTGAAGTTGCAGAGCAAATTGTAAAGTCTGACGGTTTTAGATTGAAATACAATTTAGGTTCTGAGTTATTCTGTAATCGGTTTTGAATTCATGGGGATTTAATGTTGTATAACAGTACTAGCATTTGAGTTGAAATGATAATTTCAAACTCATGTCTCTCCATTGTACATGCATATCTAAATTTTGAATAAGATGACTAAGGGTTGTTTCATTCATCTCACTGTTGTGGTGTGTATAATCCTTATTTTAGCTTTAATTCAAGGAATTAATTAAAATGCTTGAATGGGATTATAGGCATATATGTTCTATAAAAGGATTTGATAAGTAGTATTGGGTGAGAATGCATACTGATGAAATTGTAATGCAATATTATCAGGGATCTTATAAGTTATATGTTATCTATTAAATCTATCATAAACCTTTACATGCTTATGAATTTGACTCCTGCAATGGATATATGGCACTAATCTAAGTTGTACTTATTTGTGTAATTCAATAATTGTTTGTCTTTGCCTAGAGCTTGCTACAAATTGCAAATTAATGACTATATTTTACTATGGATTGTGTTGTAGTTATCTCATGCTCCACAGTTGATATTATCGGTGAACAACCAATTTTATTTGATATTATCCTATTGTGTTGAGCTATTCAATGGGATTATATGTTATGTGTTAATGTTGTTTATGATATTGGTGCAAAGGTTGTAAACACATTAAGGGATCACCCTCCTGGGTCTTGCAGAGCCCAAAGTGTAGGAGGATTTTTAAAGTCCTCGTCAGTTGGTCTAGGTCCTTCGAGCTGCCTTGATTGGAATTGGCAATCCCATAGGTAGATTAGAAGACCAACCTAGTTACAGTGTAAAAAAAAACCAACACCCTCTACCGTTAACCCTAAACCCTAAACCATTAACCCTTAAACTCTAAACCCTTAAACCCTCACCCTCTATCTCTCTCCACTCCCTCCCTCACTCCCTCCCCTCTCTCTCTCAAGTCTCACCCTCCCTACCCCTCTCCCTCTCTCAAGTCTCTCTCTCTCTCACTCACTCTTATCTCCCTCCCCTCTACCCTTAACCCTCTACCTCTATCTCTCTCCCACTCCTCCATGTCTCTCTCTTTGAATCCCTCTATCTCTCTCCCCACGTTGGTTGTTTTTACTGTAACCAAGTTGGTCTTCTAATTTACCTATGGAATTTCCAATTCCAATCAAGGGTAGTTCGAAGGACCTGGACCAACTGACGAAGATTTTAAAGACCTCCTACACTTTGGGCTCTGCAAGACCCAAGAGGGTGATCCCTTAATGTGTTTACAACCTCTGCACCATTATCATAAACAACATTAACAACAACAGATAATCTCATTTAATAGCTCAACATAATAGCATAATACTGAATAGAATTGGTTGTTCATCAGTAGTATCAACTATTTGGAGCATGAGATAACTACAACACATTCCACAGTGTAAAATAGTCATTGATTTGCAATTTATAGCAAGCACTAGGTAAAGACAAACAAAATACTGAACCATACAAATTAGTACAACTTACATTAGTGCCATATATCCATTGAGGGAGTCAAATTCATAAACATCTAAGGGTTTATGACAGATTTAACACATAACATATAAGATCCTTGAGAACATTGCTTTACAATTTTATCAACATGTATTCTAACCCAATACTACTTATCAAATCCTTATACAGAACATATCCACCGACAATCCCCATTTAAAAAGTTTTGAATGCTTTGTGATACCAAAAGTAGAAGAATAGTTGCTTTATTTCGATCAAACCATGGCAGTAGATTTCATGGCCGCCATTAAAGCTTACTCGCACGCTGCATGAATGACTCTAATTGCATTTGATGTAGATTCAAATATTAGCCATCGATGCTTCACCTTGGTGAGATCATCAGACGGCTGCCTTCAAAACAAACTGACATAGTCTCCATCGTGGCAATAAGGGGCCCACCATACTATTCGTTGCCAAGGAGATCCATGTGGCGCCCGCCCGTGATATCACAATCAATAAAAACCTCGCAACTTTTGATCACGCGATGGCGGGCAACCGTGGATCTCAACCATCGAAAATCTTGTTTGTTCAACATAGTCGCCATCCTTGTTATTAACCATCGAGCACCTTTCTACCGCGATTATAACATCTCCATTGATTTAAAACACGTGCATCTTATAACTGCTTTAGTAACCCGCGGCATAATGTATTAAAGACGCATCAAAGTATTTATCATTCCTTCGGCTTCACCGAATGAGACACATGGCGCTCGCCCCTGATCTCACGATCAACAAAGACAGTGTGGTGGGGTCATCGCGGGATGGTGGGGAATGACTGAGATCACACGACGATTGATCTACGGCCATGCGAACTTGTCCCTCTGCAAAATAAAAACATTTATTAGCCTGGGAGAGGGTGCACTCAATCGTGATGATAATACCCAGTCTTACCACATATTTATACTATATATTGTAAATAAACAGTCCAAATGTAAATAAAGAAAAAACCAAATGTTGATAAAAAAAATGGACCCATACTTGAACACATGAGAACCTCTAAATGTTAAATGAAAAAAACATAAATACATTCATGAAGAAGTGAAATAAGAATTTTTTTGTTTCAAATAAAATATCACAACTCTCCACTATAAGTATATCATTTAAAAAATAAAATGCTCATTTAATAAAATAAGACACTCATTTAAACAAGTATTGTTATCATAGTGAAAAAATATTGCTCTGATGTGTACAACAATTGGGGTAGCAATGTACAAGAATTGGATAGTTTTATATTAATATTTTGTCCTATCAAAAATATAAAAGGTGAGCACAATAAATAACATGTATTTTCCCATTAAATGTGAAGGATTTTCAAAAAGTTTTAGTGTTCAACTATTGGTCCATTTTTTTTCAATATAAGTTGTATTTTAAATAATTATGTGTTCAACTATTAGTCCATATGTGTTGAATATAAAAGGTAGAGATATCAAAGATTTATGGTTATCAATAAGTATTTGGTCCACTTAGGTTGTATATTAATTTTAATTTAAATAAAAATATCATATTCTACAGGCAACAAATGATATTTTTTTGGTTCAACTATTGGGGGTCCATGATTAAGTTTTGGTCGAACCTTTAAAAAGTAAAATTTTAGACACTTCTCAAAAGATCTGCCAATGTGGCGAGTTGCATGGTGAGTCATGCCTCCAAACCTTAGTTATACATAAATAAGAGACCAGTCTACATTTCAAAAAAAAAATGAAGGTTCTACGATATTCCAGTCAATTGCTACATGTTGAGAAAGTTAGCCTACATGACTATTGGGCCCTCTCCCCTAAAGGAATAAGGGGACATCACTAGGCCGATGACAAATAATGACATAAGTTGCTTTAACAAGGGAACATGGGACCAACAAAAGACTTCAGAAAAATAAAGTCAAGCGAAGGAAATAAAACTATAAAACAAAAGGGGGCCTAGCCTAGACGAAGCAATGGGGCTTAAATTTTTTTATAACCTTCCCAAAAAGTAATGGCCAAATAGATCCCATCCAAGGTGTAAGATGAACACTAGGGTTTTACATGAAGACGAAGGTAAAACCCCATCCTTAGGCTTTTCCCAAACACCATAGATGACCAGAGACACAAGGCAGGATAAAATAGAACACAGAGAACAAAACTTTGAAGTTCCATCACTACCCATAACCCTAAACCCT
>VDFB02358134.1:175069541-175311530 GCA_007258455.2 Sequoia sempervirens | reverse complement strand
ATTGCATGATTGGCTTCCTGAATGTCACTACAAATTTTGACAATTTTTTTTTGTCATGCCTTCTATCCAATATTTTCCATAACATTTTTGTTATATTCTTTCCGATATGCATTGTGTCAAACAAATGCACAATTTGTAGCTGTTCATAGTAGGGAAACCTACTAAATTATCTGGGATAACTTTTCAGTCCCTGTGAAAGTTGGTCATTAATGCCTTGACGACCTTCATAAAGCATATAAGTTAAACAAATTAACAATGACAATCATTGTCAATTACAACATGAGTAAACACAACACAATATAAAAATATAAATTCAAAACATATCATATATGATAGATAAACAATTTGATCCGTCTTGTGACCCACAAATTGGACGTGCAAATTTTCCCTTTGTTTGAAGACCTGCAAGATGATATATAATTGGATTAAATATGTCAATTTTTTTAATTATATATAATGAATAGATTATTTTAAAAACATGCATGATATCTACTTCATCAAATTAAATATTGTTAAAGTGCAGTCGAACATTATAACATACCACAAAAATGTGTTAGCCCTAGGGCATCATGAATTGTCCATACAAGCATTACATGGAATTGAAATTGTCTTTGTCCTATTGGTCTAGAGACATCATACATAGTGACGCCATACCATAACTTTAGTAACTCGTCGATAAGAGAATCAATATATACATTCATATCTTTAACTTGGTGCTTACCTAGTTGAATGAACATAAACATTACATAATTATTATAAACATTTTACTGCAATATATATAAATTAATGTACATGACTATTGAATAAAAAAAATATAAGTCATTATGCAACAAATAAGACAAATGAGATGTTACTACGTTAAAGAAAATTGATGTAAATAAATACTTGGAACAATCATTGACAACATTATGTGTTCCCTCTTTATTGACATCCATGGAGGAATGTTATTGTTGATAACAAAAACAAGCCACACCGAGTAAATAGATCTTCAAATGGATTGACACCATCTGCTCCCAATGAAAGTCTGAGATTACGAGGATCTTCTTTAAAGTGTGGTTATTTTTCCTCCATGTCCCTAAATGTAGAACCATTCATAGGCCTTCAAAGAATGTCATCTCCACTTTTATTCTGTGCATGGTAATCCATAAATTGCACTAAGCTTTCGCACCTAAATAATCGTTGCATATGTGGAATAATGGGAATATAACGAAGAACCTTGAGAGACACCTTTTTTTTTAGTTGATCTGTTTGATATCTACTGATATGACATTCTAGGCATTCTATTGCAAATTCCTGTTGTTTATGATATATAATATGATCATTGGGACATGCATCTATTGCTTGATACTCCATTCCGATATCTTTCATAATGGCACATAAATCTCGGTATGAGCGAGGTAAAATATTTGATGGTGGTAACAAAATTCACCAATCAATCTACAACAAAAAATAATTTGTTCATATAAAGAATATTAATGGTACATATTTCATCCTTTATTTACTAGTGATGAACTAACAACAATTAAAATAGATGAAAAAAGATGACATATGACATACCTTAACATCCGTGAGATTGCTATGTTTGATAAACCATTCATAACCTTCAAGTTCAACAGCAACAATACAACAGAGAGAAGAGTTGTTTGGGAGCCTTCATAAAGGGGCTCGTATGCCTTCTCAAGTACAGGTAAATCATGAACATCATCAAAGTCATCTCGATCATCATGATTAGCTCTACCACTAAATGTGTCATGGATCAATGTATTTGTACCATCATCTTCAACTGTGTTTTCTGGTGCATGATCATCTTCTTCCATAGGATCATTCACTTCAACTTCGATATTCACAGCTCCATGTTCATCTGCTTGCAAAACCACATTCTCCAGGTCGTGATAATCCATATCATTTTCCCTAGGGCGCCCCACCTTTATAATAATGATAGACACAAATAAACCATAATCATGATCAAGTGATTATATACATATATATAATGTTAAAACGATATAAGCATTTACAAATTCAATCAATATAAACACATATAATGAACAACTTACCAATGGACGATAATCATGCCCCCCTTCAACATGACCATGATGCCTACAATGTTTCTCAGATGTTGTGATTAAAATTCATCTCGTCTTTAAGCCCTTGCAATTATTGCAAGGACAATAACATTTCCCATCACCCTTTCTTTTCAATCTAGCCCACAATCTATCAATTATTGTTTGTTCTGGAATTTAATATTGTCGGCATGATTTTTCTTTACCAAGCTTGACTATTTATATCTTCAAAAAATATCAAACTCACACTCCAATAATTTTTATTCATAGACAGGTAACAAAATCTAATAATTCTGATATTTTACACCAAAAAATTTGGCATGCAACCACCCCTGCAAAGAGAAGATAGTTTGAGTTGTGACCCCCAAAACACTTTAAAAATGCTAATTCCAAAACTTATTAAATTTTGATTTTACTATGATTTCCAACCGTTAAGACTCCTAAAATCAGAATATTAGGGCCTTGATGCAAATTTCCTACAACAATGGAGGTAGCGAGCTGGTAAGAGCAAGTGACCCATTCCTAAGGAGCAACAAGTTAGAATCATCATTGCTAATGTCAATACGGATTTATCCTTTTAGTTAAAGATGCAATGTGTCACTTCTTATGATGAGCTTATCCCTAGGACCCTCAACATTGAGAGAGCCCTAATGCATACAAGGAAACAAACACTAGTAGAATTTGGAAAATAAATGACTAGGTGACTAAAACTTTTAGTCACAACAACTAAAAATGACTAAATTCTGCTCATTTTTTGCAACTTCACTATAAATGAGTAAATAAATTACTAGTTTGGTCATTGATTAAAAATTATTTAGTCACACAAATAAAAATGACTAAATAGTTAGTCATTTATTTAGTCAAAATCCATTTGAATAAATCATTTGAGGAATCAAAGAATATAGCCCACCAAAATACTCTAAAACTTTAATAAACATACCCTAAAACTTTTTGTCAAAATCTTATTTTCAGGCGTAGCCCACCAGAATGGAGTTTTCATTTTAATAAACATACTCTAAAACCTTCGTCAAAACATTATTTTCAAGCATAGACCGCCAAAATGGAGAAGTGTTTCCATAAAGAATGACATATAATGGTGAGGAGATGTGTGTGAAAGGAGGCATAGGATTCATTGCTGCTTATCTCATTCCTACTCTACTCAACAAATCTTACATTGTTCCCACTACTATTTGTAATCTAAGTATTTACTTGACATATATTTGCATAATCTCAAATTCCTTCAGAGGCTTTTGAAGTATCAATGTATCCTATATAGGGTTTAGAATGATTTCTTTTAATTAAAAAAATAAATAAATGATGTTTTTTCCTATAATTAGATAATGTGGAGATCTCCTAAATCTGCCCCAGCACACTATCCTCTTTGGCACTGTATTCATTACTCCAGTTACTAGGGTTTTGCATGTGACATCTTTAATATCTTCATGACCATGGCTTTTAAATAGATCTCAGTCTTTGCTTTAATCCTTTTCATGGTAACCCTTGAGTTCCATAATCTACCTTCAATCTCTTCTAAGAACGGTGTCTTAAGCTAGACTACATAGTATGCATATAAAGCAAGTCCATACCTACCATTGTTCCAAACCACCACTCATTGCCTTGCTTAAAATTTTGCCTCCATAAGCACAATAGCATGTTTTAAAATCATGGTTTCCAGTGATTGACCATTAAGGTCACCACTTTCATCAAGATACAATGAGATTTTTGTCTTCAAACTCAAGGCATTATGCAAGATAACATTGTGAATTGTTTGTTGTGTATGATTTGATTTTCTTGCACATTTACTTCTTTGCTAACTTCCTTTAAGATGGGTATTGCACCCTCAGTTGCAATCTCAAACAACTCACTCACTATCACTTGAAGATTCCTTTCATGAGCATCCTTCTATAAAATCAAACTATGCCCTATAGACTGCCTACTTACTACAAGGGACTCATTGTTTCATGGTATTGTAGTTTTTAAGATCCTTCAACCTTATTGACACTACTTCACAGTCCACAAGGTATTATTCACTATTCTCCCATCTTTGATGAGTCTCAAAACACTGCTCAAACATGCAATCCACTACCTCCATTATACATTAATGGCTAAGAAGAAACATTGAACCTATGATTACCACTGTTACTTCATTTGGACAGTCATTCCCTGATTGCATTTGCCTTGTCTAACACTACCAAAAGCATTTGAAAAACCCTTAAGGTCAGCAAGGGGGTAAGGAAACTCACTGTTAAAATCTCCACTTTACTATGCAAGGTTTGAGTTTTATTATCTTGTCACTGCTCAGCCTCTTTTTGATGTCACATCTCAAGTGACTGTCATTCTTCTTACCGTAGATTGCATTTACAAATGTCACTAAGCTACATAGTGTGCTTGTTATTGGCTACAATCTTTAGATTGCAAGATTTTGTTATTAGCTACAATGTCTCAATCTTTCTGGTATTGCAACCTCACTAATCTGCTATAGTTATTGTTTATGTTTCTACATAGGCCTAGGGTTTGTACCCTAATCATGCTCTTACCAATGCTTCTATTGGTATTAAAAAACAACCTTAAATCTTGGGTCAAAAAATTAGTTGTCTTGACAAAGTTGTGGTATGATTTTGGATTGTATCCTAGAGTGTGTGGGAAGCTTGTGTTTGATGATTAAGGTATGCAAACCTGATAGGAAAATGTATCCTATATAGCATGGGTCTTTATTTAATACTTTCCATAATGGTTATTAGCAGATCACATTATTATAGTTTGCGGTAACCCAAGATTGCATTCAAGTATGTAACAAACTTGGTTTGTAGTTTAAGCTATACATTTTAAGTAACATTCATAAGGTTTAGAAAATCTTGATCACTCTCTAGAATAGCCCATTAAACATGGGTTGTGCTTGAATGCACTACATAATTGATATAACACAACCACTCTGCATATCAACTAGAGTTATAGGCTCTTTATTGCAGCAAGAGGTAATCACTCTTCATCATGCTATAATTACATCCTAACCTGTTAAACTTGAGACAACCTGAATGCACCCAATGATGATTGACACCTACATTATACAACCTGAATTAACTACATTATATGAGTGCCTCCATTTCTATCACAACATAGCCACATTAAACTTGGGTCACACATGAATGCATCCTGTATTTGTTATAGCACAACTGTGCCACATGACCAATAGAGTTATGGATCACACAATTACAGTCACAAGAATTTGTTCCTTGGTTGTGATCTTATGGTGATTCCACACAACAAAATCTGGACATGAAATTCTCAAAACCCTAAATCTCTAAAAATGAAATCTGATGAGATGTTGCTTTAAAATATGATTTTCAAACCTGGAACTACAAATCTGACTTCACAACTGAATTCTGCAAAAAGACAATGACTACCCTCAACCTAGCGATACCTTCTTCCATTTTTTATGATTTTTCCCAAGAAAATCATCCTTAGTTCTCCACAAACTGTCTCAAGTAGAGAAAAACACTGTCTCAATAAATCAACAAACTCACTTTTCTTTATGTTGGCCACAATTTGATTTTTTTCTATTTTTCATGTTTGTCAAAATTTCGATGAAACTAATAGTCGACATTTCGACGAAACCCAGGTTTGTCGAAATTTTGATGAACGTCGGGGATAAACTTTCAAAAAATTCAAAATTACACATCAAATTTTACAAGCACCCGACGATGCATCAAATTATACATATTTCTTCAGACATTTTCGTCGGATTTTGCAATCAAATGAGTTAGTGGAGGGTGATAAATATGAAAGTTGAGTCTCTTATGACTCAAGAGCTGAGGAAACTAATTGATTCAAGGATCATATACCCCATCAAGAATTCAATATGTGTGTCTAACCTAGTTCCTGTAAGAAATAAAAATGGTGAAATCAAACTCTACGTGGATTTCAAGGACTTCAACAAGGTGTCCCTGAAAGACCACTACCCCCTTCCCTACATGGATCAGATCCCCCAAATAGTTGTGGGCATGGAGATGTTCTCTCTACTTGATGGTTTCTCGGGCTATAACCAGGTATGGGTTAAGGAGGAGGACCAACATAAAACCACTTCCACTACAAAGTGAGGGACCTTCGCATATGTTAAAATTCCTTTTGACATCTCCAATGCAAGGCCTAATCAACATAATTATCCTCATCTACCTAGACAACCTCACAGTATTCTCCAAGAAAAAGGAGGATCATTTTGATCACCCAGAGAATATTTTTCAAAGATTCCAAGAGTTTGGGGAATCTCTCAACCCTAAGAAATGCATCTTCAGAGTCATGCAAGGTAACCACTAGGATATGTAGTATCCAAAGAAGGTATCTCCATTGATCTAGAAAGAGTGCAAGCCATCAGGGACTTGCCCCTATTGGTAAACAAAAGGGAGTCCAATCTTTCCTAGGAAAGATCAACTTTGTTAGCTAGTTTATATCTGACTTCACGAGGCTAGTAAGGCCCGTCACCCTAATTTTAAAGGACCAAGCTTTCAAATGGATCATTGAAGGGAGGATGGTGTTTGATAAGATCATGGAGGTAGTATCCACTACTTCTATGCTAGTCAATCCCAACTTCTCTAAGGGATTTGTTATGTATGTTTACAGGAGTGAACATAGCTTGGCAGTCATGCTAACTTAAAAAGAAGATGAAGGAAAAGGTGATCACCCCATTGTGTTCTACTCAAGAACCCTATAGGGATATGAGACTAAATACAACTTTGTTGAGAGGAAGGCTTTGACCATCATCAAGGGTCTCAAGAAGTTTAGGCACTTGGTGGTGGGGAGTAAGATAATGATATACGTGGCACATCCCAACACCAGAGAATTTATAGAGGGAGAAATCACTGATAAGAGAGGCAATTGGATCACTAAGATTGTAAAATATGATTTTAAATTATAAATTACCAAGGTTATCAGAGGGAGGAGGCTTTGCAAATATTTAGCACAATGTGCATACGTCTTGGTAGATGAGCAAGATATGCCAGAAACAGTTTTGGTGAGCCAATGTGAAATTGTCAAGTCTTGGGTCATTGATAGGACCTACTTTATGGAGATTGGTCAGTATGCAGATGATCTCCCCACGCACAAGAAAATATTCTATAGGCTACAAGGAGCTAGTTATACACTAGTTCAGGGAGTCCTTTCCAAAAGGAACTTCAATGCGATCCTCCTCAAATGTGTCAACGAACACCAAGCCTACAAAATCTTACATGATATGCATTTCCACCCTTTGGGTGGTCACTTATTGGTGAAAAAAACCATAATTAGGATCATGTGCGCTAGGTACTACTGGCCAACACTATTTTTTAGATTGCTTTCAAGCGATCAAAAAGTGACAACAATGCCTATTTTTTGTAGGAAAGCAAAAGAATTTAGCCATGTCACTTAACCCAATAGTGATTGATGAACCTTTTGCATAGTGGGGATTGGATTTCATTGGGATGATCAATCTTATATCTAGTGCAGGCCATAAGTGGATACTTACAGCAACAGATTACTTCACCAGGTGGACTAAAGTCGCTCCTTTGAAAGAAGCGATAAAAAAGGTGATCCTTGACTTCCTGGAAGAACTGGTAACAAGGTTTGGCCCTCCAAAGATAATCATATCTGACAATGCAAAGGCCTTTCTTAGATCAAGGATCTCAGAATTTATGCTCAAAAATGGCATTTTTTCTCAAAATATCATCCAACTACTACCCTCAAGCGAATGGGTTGACCGAGTTAACAAATAAAAATCTCCTAAGGTTAATCAAGAGAATGGGTGTTGACCAATAATAAGAGTGGCATAAACACCTAAAGAAAACATTATGGTCTGATTGGATAACTCCCAAGAAGATCTTAAAGATGTCCCCTTACAATCTAGTCTATGAGAAAGAAGTGGTTATGCCCATTTCAATGGAAATCCCCACTCTACAGTTATTGAAAACTCTTAAAATAGAAGAAAATGGAGTGATGGAAGTCATGTTAACAGATTTTATAAAACTTCAAGAAGTGAGAGAGTAGGCTAGTGATGCCATGATATGTCATTAGCAAGTTGTAAAGAGATGGTTTGATGAGAATGCCTCTAACCTAGGCTTCAAGCTTAGAGACTTGGTTTTAAAATATGAGGAAAGGGCCACAAGGCTAGGTTAGCATACAAAATTTGACTCATTATGGAGAGGACCTTTCCTTGTTATTGGCAACAGGTTGGGAAATTCATTTGAGTTGGTGGACAAAGAAGGAAACAATTTAGATATTCTCATTAACGAGATCCACTTGAAGCATTTCAACTAATTTATCGACTTCCCTTGTACATAGTTAGCTAGTTTCCCTTTCTTGTTGATGTTTCCTTTTTGCTAATAAGAGTCATCAACACAACTTTTTTCCTTTCCTTTGGTCATTGCCAAGTGTCCATGCCTTGGTTCCCCTCCTTTTGAAATCCTATATGAAATACAATTATCTACCCCTCTCTTTGCAATTAATGCTCGAAGTACCCCTAATTGCACAACTTCCTATAAGAATCTTGCCAAATCTTTAAAGAGTGGATCCTCGAGCATGTGTCATCATTTTCATTAAATGGGAAAAAAATCCAAAAATCTATGTATTGATTGTATTGATAAGTAATAATTAATAAATGTCCTACTCCTCAAACAAGACATTTTAACATTGTAAGAATTTTGAGAGCACTAAGCCAAACATAGAACCTTTAGCAAAGAATCAAGCGTAGAATTGAGTGCAAAATTGCAAGAAGAATTTTGTAATTCAATTATTTTGAAGAAAAAGGAAGGATATTGTGAGGAGAGTGTAAAGATGAAGCCTTTTGGGTCTTCAGCCAATCATAGGCATTCAAAAAGACAAAAATCCCCAGTCCAAAAATTTACGGAAAGCTTCCTCCTTAGTTCATAGAGAGAAATCATATGCATCAACCCCTACATTTCCAAATCCCATCTTACCAAATGTGAAAAATATTTCAAAGGGGCCTTGTAGGGACAACTCATTGGTCCTCGACTATGTAAATGGGATCTTTGATCCAAAATTAGCTAAGAACCCAAAAGACCTAAGAGAGGCCACTCATGCCCACATGATCATAAAGGCCTGCAATGGTGAACTTGATTCTTTCGACTTTAGGTCATGGAGCTCTACCTTGGCACACTATATGGTGCCTCTTGTGCACCCATGCCCAGAGCTTATTTTTCTCTGTGCACAAAAATATGATGTCAATGCTAGCATTATTAGGGGAAACCACGTGAATTTGGATATCAACGCAACAAAAATCAAAGAGATGCTATGTCTTCCCTCAACCCCAATGTGGACTTTTGTGATGCAAAGAACCTATAGAAAGTATAGGACACTCGTGAGAAAATTTTGGGTTTATTGAACTCAACTCTCTACATTGATTACATAGAAGTGCCACATCAACCCATCGCTCTCTCAAGCTTTATGGCACTAGATATGAGAGACACCCTATATATGTTGGCATTCATCTTTGGGCTAGATTCAAATGTCGATTTCCATGACTTCCAATTGGGTGCATTCTTCCACCTGAAGATGGTGACCAAGGATAAAGCCTACATAATGGACTTTGCAGATACCATCACTGATGCTATTCATTATAAGCTAGAAAAAATTTCAAATCAAAATACCTTCAGATATTCTTATTTTCTCCTACATATGATTCTTTCTCTAAACACTAAATTCTTGTCATCCTACTTTATCATCAACTCCACCGAGATGGATGTATTCCCCACAAGGTGATCCTCATCTCTGTTTGGATTCACTTCTTTTCAATTACATCAAATTACCACGAGTTATCAGAATGTTTTATATTCCTAGTCATTATTGACCTCAGCCCATACCTCATCACCGATCGAATGAAAGCTTTCCAATGAGAGTGAATCACTAGCTACAAGACTCCATACAACTGGTTCTTCAAAACCCACTTCACTTTTATTAGGATCCATGGTTTCAAGGAGGAGCCATTCTGGCTCCCACACATGCTCATGGATAGGACCTTATACTTGGAGTTGGCTCGCCAGCTCGATGTGGTAGACTCAACGTATGGCATGGGTCACAAGAAGAAGGCCATGTATGATGTCCCCTTTTCAAGAGGGGGCATTACAGTTTTGAAAAGAGGACAAAAGTATATGCTTGCACTCAAATTGGCGGAGCTCAATCTGGACCAAATTAATAATCAATAGAGCTATGACCCAGATAGTTGTATAGATGCTCTAAAGACTATCGCCCCATTTTTCCATGAGCCTCAGCCTTACTTTGAGGAGAAGAATTCGCCAGTGAAGGAGGACATAAAATATTTTTTTGATTTATCAAAAATCCCCTTAGACACCTGCAAACTATGGGAGTCTTTCTATAGTCTAGTGTGGGATATTGATCTCACAAAGAAGCTAACCAAAAATTTAATGGCACATCTTGAAGCCAAGGGCTCGATTAGAGGAAAAATGGAATCCTATTGGAAATAAAGTTAGGAGATCAACCAGATGAAGCCCAATGTTGATATGGCTAACTTCAATGAGTAATTCGAAAGAATATAGGATGAGTACCATGAAGATGAAGCTCAAGCCAAGGAGATGGATTCAACAGTAGAAGAAGAAGAAGAAACCCCCTATGACAGGGAGGAGGAGACCTAAAAAATTCAAAGGCCTCCAACATGGCCTCCTCCCCTCCATATTGTAACCCAACAGCAATAGCGAGCCACTCAAGGGCAACAAGGATTTGGGGCAACCCAACCTAGCACTAAAGCACAACCCACTGATTCCCCCTCTTAGGCCCCCAAAAAAGGAGGAAGATGATTAAGAAAGGAGGAGGGAGCGAAGAAAAAGGGGAGGCTAATGTAGAAGACATTAGTAATATGTCACCCCATGGTTTCACACTACCACATGGTTTAAGTGAAACCACAAAACAAAAATACACCTTAGGAGTAGTCATAGCCAAAAATATGGGCCATGAAGGTGGTAGTTTGGGGTCACAAATACAAGGCATTTGTGTTCCACCTCAAGTGGACCATAGAAGACCCAGTGATTTGTTGGGCCTTAGAGCTGAAAAAGAAGCCTTGAGGCATACAAGGAGAAACAATTTAATTTGTTGCAGCTTCAAAACCTCCTGGTCAAATGTCACCACCTCCTATTGTGACATAACAACCTTTGTTACTACACAACCACCCTCAATCTTTGGTCATGAGGTATGTTTTTCTCACCATACTCTTTCCCTTGTATCTTCTTTTTACACTCCTTTGGTTCCTTCTTTCATCTCCACCTTGGCCACCACCCTACCATTCACCATGATTGTGTTGCTTTCCACCCTTTTTCCTCCATCCACCACATAGAAATCTATCATGGCATAATCACCCACCACCCCTCTTTGTGGTCTCCCTTCCTTCTCGCCTTCCACATTTCTCATCCACCAACTCATCCCTAGAGGAACAACGTTCACTGCTTCACATCAACAAGTGACCATTCCTTTCAAATTACCACAGGAATTCCCCTCATATGGGAAATTACTCAATCTCAAGATAAGTTCCACCAAAATTTAGAGACTGTAAAGAAATATCGAGAGGCCTGGGAAGAGAAAAGAAAAGAAAAAGTAGCTAAGGCCTTAACAGTGCCACATATGCATACATTATTTGATCATACACATCAGGATTTCATGATCACACATAGGATGCCCATGATGATCAAGCCTTAGGAACAAATGCTACTTGAGGATTACTCAACCTACGCCATTGGCTTAAACCTCAGACATGCAAGGCCACTTGATAGAGTGGAATTAATGGAAGAAATGTAAAAGGTCATCACAATAGACTACATTAAGTCAAGTCGACTAGAGAAGAAATATCAAGAGATCGCAAAGATGAAAGCCAAAGTCGAACATCTCAATGGAGAGGGTGAAGAAAATGATGTGGAGCTCATGAAAATGAGATCTATTCTATAGATTTGTGTCACTATTGAGAGCTTCTAATTAGAAGCTAACCATAAATCCCAATTGCAAGTTCAGGTGGTAGAGCTGAAGGTTGAGATAGAGGGACTAAAAAGAGAAAATGAAGCCACAAAAAAAAGCTACAACAAAAGGAAGTAGAGTTGGCACAGGCCCAAAAGAGTCTTTTAGACTCCATGAGCACACAACAAAAAATGCAACAGGAGTCCCAGGTTGGGTACCAAGAAATTCAACACTAAAATATTGACCTCACATCCACTCCTAGACCATGGACACCCTCCCAATGATCTAGCAACTATATATGTCATATTTCAAAAGAGGATAAAAATGTGGCCTCACACTTGAAGCCAACACTTGGATTTATTACTGACTCATATAATTTAATCACACAAGTGAGTGTATCTATGAAGTAGGCCCTCACCTCCATCTCCCCTAAGGTCCAAGATTCACAACTTCTAGTTGAGAATCTATAGAGTGCAATAGATGAGACACTACGGGAAATTGGGGTCTCCAACCGAAGGCAGGAAATAGTTAAGGTCAATGAATTTTTGAGCTGCAACAAGGCAACATCCAAATGCAAGGCATATATGGATGCCTAAGAGCAATTTGTTTGGGAAATGAAGGGAAACATTGAAAAATTGGTCCAATTAGGACTCCCCTCCTTATTCCTCTTTGACAACATGATCCTCTCTAAGGTCGAGATCAAGGGGCTATTGGTCGCAAAGAAAAATGACCAAACTATCTTTTTGAGCCTAAACCAAATGCCAAATGTCTCCAAAGTGGAGGCTATTCTATAGCCCCCTTGCCCAGCTCAAGTTTCAGATGTGTGCAGTTGTGCAAGGTTTGAGAAGCTTCTTCTTTAAGGAGATAATAGATCTAGACAAAGTTTTTGAAGCTCTAAAAAAGAAGGATCAACCTTTAGAAGAAGAATGGATGCCTCTGAAGTTCGCCCTTCAAAATTTATAAGTGTTGCAGGCTTCTCTTTTTGTAGTTTTATCTCTTTTTTGTGAAAACCTGATATTTTGGGCTCTTCCATTTATAGGCAGATTCCTCCTGCAAGTTGTCAGAACTATGGATAAGATCCATGCTTTTGAGTTATGGGCGTTATCTCTCATTGAGATGCAGTTGTGCAAGTTAGGCATATTATACTAGCTTTCTCTTTTCATTCAGGTCCCTTGTAAAATTTTACAAAGTATTTTGGATTCCTCTCGCTCACACCACGTGATTCCCCCATGCTCATCTACCACAAGAAATGCTCAACTCTCTCCAGAGACAGCACCAAGGTGCCATGAGGTGGATTCTATGTTTTCAACACATAAGAAATAGATGGAGCTTAAAAGTGAGTGTGAACTTCCACGTGGCATCACCACGCACTTCAAAGAACAAAAGAGTTCCCTTCACGAGAAAATGATGTGCCATTGGTTGAGAAGGATGGGCCTCATTCCCAACAAGGACTTCACTAGCAGTTCAAGTGGGGCACATGTCGGTATCATGAGATCATTGAGCGTTAAGGTTGCACCATATTTGGGATCCGTAAATCATGCACGTGTGTGAGCTGAAGTGCTCCATTTCAATTATTTCAGCCTCATTATGAGAATGAGTGCTACGCTCTAGGTGTCTTGCATGGCTCCATATGTCATTTTTCCTATGCCTTATAAACTCTGCCACACCAGTGCCTTTGGGCCTATATATTCAAGAGTTTCATCTTTTGTAGAGGTCCCTAAGTAGTTAGTTTTTGATAACTATTACCTGAGGGAACACCATTATAAAAAAAAATAGTTTTGAATAGAGATAGTAGCAATTCTTGTTTTTCCATTTCAAGACCTTAGTAGGTGCCCCTCGCAGGAAGGATTGAATGGCTTATACTATGCCTTTGGGCCTTTTTATTTTTTTCTCCACCCAATAATGAAGAGGATGTGGTGTTCTATGTCAAATTGTGTGGAATCAATAGTTTTCTATTATTTTTGTTCTTTGCTTTTGTAGTGTAAGATTTTGTTAGTATTGCAGACTTTAAAGCATGCATATGCTCCTTTAAACTGTATGTAATATTTTAAAAGTTTCAATATATATTATGCAAGTTAGGAATGGACACAAAATTAATTCTGACGCATCACCTTAGTTTTCATTTCAATTTTTCTTGCTTTTCCTTCTCTCCCCTTTTCTCCCTAAAACATTTGAAGAGCCGATTTTTAAAATCTCAAAGGTTGCTTTAGAGATAACAATATCAATCCCATGTCTATAAAGCTTCACGTAGGACATTGCTTGCCTAGAATGAAATTTTTAATCATCAACACTTACATCCACCAATTGGGATAATAATTCCATGATAAGTTCACATGACGAACATTGGCAATTCCCACATAAAGTTTAAAATAGGGCTAACTCAAAAATACAAGTAATATTATTCAAGGAATTCTACACTAATTGGCATGGGATGTTGGAGAAGCCCAAAACTCGATAAGAGAGTTTATTGAATTTTTGGCTAAGTATTAACCAAAAAAATATTTTTAAGTGAATTTCCATGTTTCTTCTAATGATCCCTAATCATGATACTTATATGTATTTTGAAGAATTATGTAAAGAGAGGAAGAAAAGATGAAGTGTGAATTCAAGGGATATCATCCCCCTTCTAAGATGTTCTATCCCTACAATGAAATTGGTGATACATACCTTAGGCATGTCGATGTTGTAGAGTTCCTAAGGAGGGTGCATAATGAAGGAGATATTACCAACGTGGAACAATGATTGGTAGCCTTAGGATTAGTGGAAGCAACTTCCTTCCCAATTCCAATGAAATCTCTAGAATTAGTGTTAGCGTTTGCACAAAATTACAACCAAAGGTAGAAAAAATATATTTGGCCCATAAGGGGAAGTGGTGCTAGACATTACTCTACAAATGATATAAAGGATATTTGGTCTCCCAACCTATGCAAAATATGATGAATTGACCATGAAGAAATCCATAGAATTTTATGAAAAACACAAGAAATCCATATATTTCATCAATGGCCACCTTCTTCTTATTCCTAGAAAGACTACACAAAAATTGGTGAAGGTATAGCATAGAAGTGAATTCAAGGGAGATGAAAAATGCCTCACTACACTTCTAGGTAGGGTGTATGGATATCCCAATGCTAAATAATTTTACCCTTGGATGTGCTACTATATCTTGAAGGTAGCTAATAGGAAGAGATTTACTATAGCACAATGATTAGTGAGAATATATATAGCTAATTAATTGATGTATTTAAGACCATCAAACTTAGCATGAATTCATGGTGTATTTGTTTTCCTACAAGGTTATTTTTCCAATATTAAGAAGAGTGGGTTCCCTCCAAATGGGAGAAACAAAAGTATACCATCACTACCCCCAATTAGAGCTAAGTTAAATATAAAATAATTATTGTCTTATTAATGTTGCCTTCATTTTTGTAGTGATAAGAGGTCTACAAAATGTTTTTTATAAAATAATATCCATGGAAGAAACCACTAAGTTGAAGAATTGGGGGAATTGGTATATCTAATTCAATACCTTTACCTATTTCAATATTGTGATATTTTATAAAGCACCATACAAGCTACCCATATATCTTAGTGATAAGTTGGTCCCACTAGAACTTTATAGATAGGTTGCAAAGATTCAAAAAATGGTAGTGAAAAAACATAAATTTGGATATATCTTCCCCATTAATATTGGGGTATATTTTTGTGCTAGCATGTAAATAGCCAATACTATATAAATTGAGATAGCTCCTCTAACCATGGATCTATTAAGAGATATAAAGTCTAAATTTGACCCCATAGTGATGCAGGAGCATCTGGGTAGAATGGTAATCAACATCAACCAAAAACAAGCTTCTAGTTTGGATTTCTATTTTGGTGTGTTTTGGGGTTCAATTGGCATCTCTTAGCTTTGGAAAACTCTTGGGGTGTGTTAGCTCTCAAAAATGCAGGCTGAAAGCCACAAGAGGCTGCCAATCTCTTGATACGTTTTAGGGTAACAGACAAGGTTAAAAGAATTCAACCTTCTACTCTTCAGGTGCTGCTAGACCCAGGCGGGTATACCTTTTTAGATTGAGAAGACTAGTCTTATGATTATCTTTCATGCAATAATTTGTCCACAATGGCAGATAGAAGTGAACAATATTCTAAATCTGAATCCTAAAATGCTTAATCAATAGATATAAAGAAGTAGAAAGAAATCAAATGATAAAATGCAGAGACCAGTGCCTTGTTGGGTATGCGGAGTCAAATGAGATCAAGATGAGCAACACTTCTCTGAAGATAACTCAAATTTTCTAGCATATATTATGTTCACAACTTATGTAAACATTCAAGAATATGATTACTAAGCTCTACTTGAAAAATCCAAATGAATCTCTCAGACCACTGTGATCAATTAAAAGGATTTAATCTTTGCTTGAAAGAACTAGTCAACTAATCACACAAATACAACAAATGTGTACTGATGAATTGAGTATAAACTTGTTATATCGATTAAACAATCAGAAAGAATCCATATTGGAGACAACTTAGCAATACTTTCAGTAGATTCAACAAATAATTGACACCAGAGAAATGCAGCAACATCACTTGAATTTCATAAATACCTCCATTTTGAAATCATGCAACAATAGTCTCTGATCTGATAATTTTACTCTAATGTATCTACTTGTTGTGTATCGAAATCTAATAGTTCATGATCTCATGATGATTTTACAATTACAAAATGCCTATTTATACAACAGCATCAAGAAAATAAAACATATTGAAAACTCATGTCAGCCCTCCACAAAATTCAGGCCCAAATCAAGTCGACCTGTAACGGTAATTAGCATCCACATGTCGGCCACATTATTTGAATTTATGTTATTCATCAATGAAACAGTCACCAAGAGATATCATTAGTTATGCCGAAGGAAATTCAATCGTTAATCGCTCTGCTTGATGTTACTCGCCTTCGATGTGGCCTATCTGAGTCAGGGAGATATCCTGTATATTTCATTTTGTTTCCCCAAGAGTTCCCGTGACCAAACTGTAAGTCACTATAACATACTGCCCTCGGGAAGACCTTTCATAGAGCACACTACGTCACACCAAAAGTCACCGTCCATTCTGAGTCGCTGAGACATAGGAAATTATCTTACCGAGATGCACCTTTCATTTTATTCACTGTCGCCATGACCACAAGATATCGGAGAGACCTCACATAGATAAACTTTGCTACACCGAAAGTCTTCATCCAAACTGAGTCGCTGAGACAAGATCACACTCTCACCAACAAGGTCCTTCACTGCTTTCCATCGGCGAGACCGAAGGTCACTCGCCGAGACCTCTTATCAAGAGCCCTGACTCATACCGATATCGCATCCCTTTATGTTGTCAGTTGGCAAGACATAACAAACTTCTCGCCAAAAATCATCTCCCACTCGCTTTCGCCAAAACAATTCAAAATCGGGGAGAGGTCCCACAGAATCACCGGGTTATACCGAAAGCCCTTTGCTCATCTATGTGTCGTTGTGACTTAATAATATCGGGGAGACCTCTTGTAGAATGCTCATTGCTTTACCGAAAGTCACCCCGAGATAACTTTTGATCGCCAAGAGAAAACAAAACTTACACCGAAAGCCACTTGAATAAACCCATATGTACCATCGGTGAGACACCTTTACTTCGCCACGACTCTTCGCCGAAGCTACCATAGTCTCACCGAAATTTTATTCGAAGAAAATCCATGTGTAAGGTCGGCGAGACCGAAGGTCACTCGCTAAGACCTTACAACGATAGCTATGACTCCCCCCAATACGCATCCTTCAATTTTCGGTTGCCAAGACAATTAGAAATCGCTAAGACCTCAGCCCGACGGCCAAACTCATGTCGATATGCTCATCCTCGGTCGCTGAAACAGTACGAATGTCATGCCGATAGCCACCCATAGGAAAAATTTGGTCGCTGTAACAAAGAAAAGGTCTTGCCGAAACACCTGCAACAAACATATGTCAAGACAAAGGCAATAAGGGTCGGGGAGACAGTCATAGACCTATGCCGATAGGAACCAGAATGTACAAAATGCATGACCCGATGGATCCAATGGGGAAATATGGAAAAATATGGGCAGAAAGTGTTCAAGATGGATCCTACTTGGAAAAATATGAATGGAGAACATGTGAAAATATTCAGAAATTTATAGTTCTAACAGGGTGTTCAAATTTACATAAAATCATTTTTTTTGAATTTATTATTTTAAGGCTTCGTAGATAGTTTTCAAAAATTATTTCTGGAAAACTCATAGGGATTGGAGTAAAATACTTTGGTAGGGGCATTCATAGAGGTGGCATGTGAAATGTGAAAAAATAATCAAAGTCATACCTTTTCCAGTTTGGGAGATTTTAATGCCAAAAGTTTGTTAAAATAATGTCAGCAATGAGTGTTATGTGTACCATTCATTATCATGAGAGATGGGTTCTTGTGAACCACTACTCATGAAACATGGGTCAATGAGTTTGACTCGTAAAAACTACATGGTTGAATCCGGATAGCAATATCATAATTTTTAAAAAGTTTAAAATTTTAAAATTCATGAAGATTTGGGAAAAATCCTTTTATAGGGGTCCATGGGATACCATTCCAAGCTTGCACGCCAATTTTTGTGTGAATTGGATAACTTTCATTTTTTTCGCCTATCGGCGCCCAATTCCACACTTCCAAAGCACCAATTTGATTAATTTTATTTTGGAAAGGTATTATGGAGGCCATAGAAATTAAATATCAGTTTTTATTTCATTATTTATTGTTTATCTATTGCATAAATCATATGGGGGCGTTTGCAACATAAAAGAGGCAAAAAATCAAGATTTTAGAGTTTTTAAAATGCTCAGAATAGAGAAAAACGCCCCTGGGAGTAAAGACAACATCTGGAGGAGTTAATGGATGCTTAAAACATCTCATTTAATGTTTCATAAACTCAAAATATGTATAGCTATTCTTGGGGGGAGTTGGGCATCCATTCTGGGGCAATAATTGATGATTTTCAAGGCATTTTTTGGGGGTTTTTGAAGAAAAACATGGGAAGGAGTTTGTGAGGAATGGGAAGGATAAAGATACCTCTATATAGATATTCATTGGAGGGTTTTGTTGCAGGTTTGAGTAACACCAGTGAAGGAAAGATAATGCACCAATGTGTGAGAGGTGAAGAGAAAGATAAGAGTCGTACGAAGGTTTGAACAACAACAAAGAGAGATTGGGGCAGCGAGAAGAAGTTACAGGATGAGCCATGGTTCATTAATCTTGTGTGAATATTTTGTAATTGAATCCAATTGAATAATTTTTGTAATTGTTTCATCTTGGTTTAATATGAGTTTCAGATTGAAAATTCTAGTTATTCTCTATTGGATGAAGCTACAGGAAGAGCTTGGAAATTATGTTTCATGTGTTGTTTTGATTCATAACTTGTGTTGAATAAATTAGTAATTGGTTCAATGCAACTTGAAAGGAGTTTTCATATTTGGATTAAATGGTTTCTCTTTGTTTAATCTTCATGATCTGTGAGTATGTGGGTTGGGGTGATTTTTGTTTGCATCACATAGGAAAGATTGGTCTAATGATAGGGGCATGTTACAAGTATGAGCTCTCCCTAGAGGGCCATTGGGACAATTTATTAGATGAACATGAAGTGAGAATAAGGTACTACTATAGAATATCTATGGACATAATGAGGGCATGCAATTTGGGAAATATACCCAATAAATTAGAAGGTGATGGAAAAGTACTACATCATTCATATAACACATAAATAATCTTCGACCAACTTATATATGTAGTGGATTGGTTAGTTCTAGAGGATTTGTATTAACAAAAAGCTATAAATGTGGTGGTTGGGCTAGTAAAGTTGTCAAAGAAATAATATCCAATGCTAAAGTCACATCTTAAGGCTCAACAATAAAAGAAGTAGATTGGAGAATATTCTAGTGTTTTGTAGAAGTAAAGAACAAAATAGAAACTAGATTTTCCAAAAAAAATGAAGAAGGTGGAGAAACTAATGATTGTAAAGTTAGGTGAGAGTGAGGATGAAGAATATTATTTCCCACTCAATAGGATTAAAAGAACATGCTCTCAAATTTTCCCTCATACAATATCTTTATCTCCTCCTCCATCTCCATCTTCATCAACATCTCCATCTACATCTTCATCTTCATCCTCTGAAAGGGAATCTCCTTCCCAATTTCCACCTCACAACTCACATCCTCACAATTATCCATTCCATAATGTTGGAATCAAGGAACACTAAGAGGGGGGGTGAATTAGTGTTATGCAATCTTTAACTTTATTAATCTGATCTTTAAAGCACTTATAACATTCAACTAAAAGAAATATGCATGAACATAAAACAAAAAACCACAACACCATAACACCATAACACAAGGATTTTTATGTGGAAACCTTGTTAGGGGAAAAACCACAGTGGAGGTCAATCCACAATATTATCTGAGTATACTCAAAAATATGTTTACAAAATGGGAATGCACTTGCATTCAGGCACACTGCCTAGAGCTCACTACTCAAAAACAGAAAGGCTTATTGCCTTACAATCAATGTCAAAAGACAACTAAAGTGTTGAACTATGAAATAGCATCTACAAATGCCTGAGAATAGTTCTGGTTAAGCTCATCAATCGAATTCTTTAACCTTTTGTTAGATTATGCTCTTCTGCTTTGTCTGCTTCAACTCACATCACAAAAACCTTTTATGCACAAGTGAAATTGTGCATATCGCTCTACAACCCTTCTGATTTTCGTATCACACATCGACACACTTCATACATATATCAAAATGATATAATCGATCACTTATATATATCTATAACTAAAGATTAAATCACTACATGTTGGCTCCAACAAAATATGAAAATATTTACCAACTATCAGCTCAATCCATAATTAAATTTCAATACGTACCAAACAAAGTCGGCCACAACATAGCAAGGACCCAAATCAAAATGCTTGAACACAAAAATACTTAAACAATTACTCCTCAAATATCTACAACAACTATATTCACTTAATCAACCTTCAAGCACTGTTGAACAAACAATTAATTAGTTGGATCTCCTAACTTGCACACGGATCGATATGAGGCTCTAAGATTCAAAAGTAACGGAGATCATACACCAAACAACCTTCCCTGAGATCCACAACAAAAAAATTACACGTGAATCGATGAACACAATTATGCCAGATGATTTGTTCTTGCTTGATAGTTAATTATTGATCTTCAATCTGACTTCTAGTATGATCAAATGATGATGTGTGGATCGAATCACTGACTAGGGTTTCCATCAATGGCAACACTAGATGACTTGTGCAGTGTCTCTTGCCAAAAATCTCCCCCTTTGGCATTGATGGCAACACTTAGTGAAAAATGACTAAGTGTCGGATCAGTACCAACATGAATTACACTGCCAACCTTCAAAACTCCAAAAGCACAACTCCCCCTAAGATGATTAAGACATTTTTCACTATCCCATTCTCCCTCTTTGACATCAATGGAAAAGGCAGGAATTCAAATACCAAAAACCAAACAAAATTGCTATGAACAAACTGCATATGTACAAACATGCTTCTACAACTTACATAAACTTGAATAGATCTGCAAAATTGTTCTTCAACAGGTTCAAACTCATGTCCCAATTCGTCTTGAGATTCTCCAAGATAGTCATGTGACCATAGAATAAGTAAGATTGCATCTTTGTTGATTCAAGGTTCATCAGATCACCAACTTCCATAGCATCTTGTGCTTCCTTCAATGTACTCAACATTGTTTCCATCTTCGAACCAATTAGTCCTCTAATCTCACAAACCCTTTCAACAATGTTACCTTCTTCATGCTTCAATTTTTTGATCTTTTCAAGCAGGAATATGACTTGACCTTCTTGCTTTCCAACAGAAACGGTTAGAGGATCGAATTCTTGAGTGATATCTGCTAACTATTTCTCACATTCTTTCATTTTCTTTTCAACATCCTCAATGAACTTAGATAAAGATAGACATGACTTATAAATGTTACCACATTTAGACAAAGCACTTCGGATATTCTTTACACAAGTAGCTAACAGAGATTTATCATTAGCTATCATCCCTTTCAACCTATTGAACCTTATCCATAGTTGACTTCTCAAGTGACTCAAAATGAGTACTCACAGAATTTACAAGCTTCTTCAGCTGACCCGATGGAGAATCGGGTTAATCTTTGACATATGGAGGCATGATCTTCTCCAAAATACTATATGCAAGATTCAACAGCTCACTATCTTTAATATGTGATTTCAGAATTTCTTCCCTTGCCTTGGCCTATGCAAACAATGCAACTTTCAATTTCTCAATGGGAGACCATGTAGCTAGATTGATAGGACCTCTAATCAATTCAATATCAAACTCTTCTTGTTGCTCTTCTAAAAACTCCTTCACTACCTTAGCAGTGTCTCTTACTTCCACCGGAACCTCCTTCACTTCATGCTTCTTCTCTTCAGTCACTAATTCTTCCCGGGCTTCAAGAATCTCTTTTTCTTCAACCAACACTACATTAGGAGCTTCAGTCTCCATAGGAATTTCAGCATCATGCATATATAGAGGATTTAGAGTGTCCTCAAATGTATCTTCTTTTCCCTCTTCTTCTACTGGACCAGATGAGACATCTTCATCATGCACTTCTTCAAAAACAACATTGTATATGTTCTTTAACATAATTGCCCTGAGGATTTTCTTAGTATCCTTTGAAACTTCTTCAGTCTGACCAATCATCAACTTGTTCACTCTTTTTTTGCTCTTGAAATCCCTTTTTGCTTCATTCAGTATATTCTCCATTTCTTCTAATGACATCACCAGACACAAATCAGCAAGTATCTATTCTCTCATTTGCTCTTCTTCTGTCCTTGCTCTCACTCTTCTCATTACTAAAACTTCATACAGAATTTTAGGTAGTGCTGACATTATTTCAATAAGAGTCATATTGAAATTATTCAAGTATTTTATTGAAGCTTCCTCAAGAACTCTTTGACTGGAACTGTCAAAGGTGTCATACCATTCACAAAGAGGCTTAAGATTACCATCCTTAATCAATGCCTTCTCCACTTCTTCTATAGACATACTTGATTTGTCTATTTTCATCCTTTTCTTTCCTTTCTCTTCACCGAAGGGCTTGTCCTTAGAGAATTCTATTTCCTTTGTGCCCTTTTGCTTGATTTCTCTTATCTCTTCATCTTCAAAAACAACAACATAAACTCTTGTGCTCTTGTCCTTCTTCCTTTTTCCTTCTCTCCATGATGACTTAGCTTGAGCTTTCATAGGATTTGACTTCTTTGTAGGACCAAATGAGAGAGTAGAGCTTCTTGTAGATCTAGTTCAAGTAGAGGATGCTGCCAGACTAGCAGATTCAGTTCTAGCCGACTCTCCTGCTTCAACTTCTCTATTTCTTCTAGCTTCTCTCATAGCTTCTACAGATATACCCATGCTCTCTACAAAGGCTTCCACTTCCTTCCTTACTCTCTGGACTATCATAGGTTTCTTCAACTGCTCATGTACTTGCATATCTTTTCTTCATAGGTTCCAAACCTCTCTTCTGCTGGATCTCGAGGTTTACTCAACAAATTTTGTGCATATAGTTCCAAGATGTTCTCCTCAACTTCATAGCCCATTGGAATAATCCACACTGTTCTAGGATTTGCACCTTCCATCAAGCATTGATCAATGTCAACCATAAAACAAATTATATCTTTATACTTCTCAACAATAGAAGTAGGAATTCTTTCTCTTGCTTGCATTTCATTCTGAAAGCTCTTGAAATATCCCCATATTACAACTTTCCTGGCTTTACTATCACCAACTTTGTGCAAGATATCTCTAATTTGAACAACTACAGGATTATTTGCTTGCCATTGAACTTTTCCAAATCCTGGAACTTCATTCATAGAGTAAAAGAAAAAACACAACAGTAGATTACCATATTTGAAGGAATTATTCTTGTCTTTCTTGATCTTACCAAGATTCTCCATTAATTGGCTTTTGAGTAACTCACATAGATCATACTCTGCATTCTCCTTCACCATCTAATATGCTACATAGATAGTTGTATTGGACACAAAATTATCCTGGTTGGAATGATAGATCTTGTAACCAATTACCATAGATGAAAATTTGACATCCACTTCAATAATATCATCAATTGGCATGGCTCTTTTATCAAACAATGAACCAGTTGCATTAGTAACTGTCTAATTCTTCACGGACTTCAAGATTGGCAATCTACCAGAGGAATTTAAACCTATAACAGCACTTATGGCTTCTTTTTAATCTTAAAAGGTTGACTCAACCACATAAATTCAGCATGAACTCAGCTCAAAATATATCGAACCCACTCATTTTCTTCAAACAAGGGGAATTTTACAATCTGCATGAATTTCTTCTCCTCTAGGGTTTTGAATTTGGGCTTCACCTTGAAATCTTCTCCAACTATATGATTTGAGTATAAATTCAACAATTGTGAGCTCCCTAACTCCTCAATATTTGCATGAATGTATGCCCTAATGTCTTCAATATGCAAGACATCGTATGGAATAGACAAAAATGCACCTAAGGGCTCTATCTCAACATATTTGAAAGGATTCCACTTGAATTTCGGATGGGGTCTATCCTTGATATCAACTACCAACGGAGCGGCCATTTTCACAAATTCACAAGTTCACAAGTTTTCCCAATAAATACCTTTTTGCCGGATTAGGGTTTGATCGCCAAATACTTTCACACTGAATCTTCACCAAAATTCACTTCACAGCTCTCCAAACTTCTTCTTCTCAAAGTGCTAAGTGACAAATGAGGGATACAAATGACCTTTTATCATTCAAACACCTAACTTTTTGTTGCAATAAATGTTTTTTCCCTAATTCATCTAGATACCCTGTTTCCATACTCTGTGAAAGATAACTCTTTTGCGGACCTTCAATTTTGCATAAATACTCTCTCCTATTATTCAACATCTGTAGATAATCAATGCAATCATTGCACTCATCCACATCTCGGTACCAACTACTGACATGGGGTTTGAAGAATTTTCTTGAGAAATCCCCCTTGGCCAGAGGCCTAAAACTAATTCCCAGAGGAATTACCAGATCTAGGATCTGGTGTGGAATCATTTCCTGCTATAGATGGACTCTTCTTCACCCATATCTTCTTCATTTGCTTCCTGATCTCATCTGCAGTAACTTTTCCCTTTTCATCCTTTTGCATGTTTTTCCTTTGATTTACCAGACCTCTTTTGCAAATTCTAGCAATGTGATCGGATTTGTTGCAATTGTAGCACACCACATTTCTTTTTCTAGACCAATTGTTCCATTGATTTTTTCTTGATCTACACTGGTTAGAAATATGGCCAAATCTATTACATGTATAACATCTGACATCTCTATAAAAGTTGTTCATCATATTTCTACATTCATTTAACTTATGACCATACCTATTACAATTGAAGCACTGACTGGAAAATGATGGACCACTTGAATTAATTCTACTTCTACATTGAGCTACCATATGACCAAACTTATTGCAAACAAAATAGTAACCATTGAACCTTTGAGAATTAGGTTGTCTTATCAGATGCCTTCTAGCTTGGTTCATCTAATTTCCTTGCCTGAATCTCCTTTTTCCAAATCTAGAACTTTCTCCTTCCTCATATCCAAAACCTCGCTTGTCACCTTCAGTCCTCTGAATTTTAATCAGTTCATCAAGCTTGGCTGAGCTAATCTTGAACTTCTCCTTGAATTCATTTGCAGTAGCAAGTTCATCTCTAAGATCAACAATCTGCTTTTCAAGCTCTTCTTCATTATTTTTGGATTGTTCCAATTCAAGCTCCAACTGATTGAATCTATCAGTAATTCAGCTGCATTCTTCAGATTTTTCTTTCAAGGATTGAGAAATCTTTTCTTCATTCTTCTTCCTGTCTTCAGTCTCCTTGGTCATCCTCATCACAATAGATTCCATTTCATGCTTTAGAACAACATTTTCTCTGGCGAACTTTTCACACTCTTCTATCTTCTCCTTCAGGGCTTGACTCAGTTATTCATCTTCAATGATTTTACTCTCTTTCTACTTGATCTAATCACAGAGTTCCCTTCTCTTCTCCCTTGACTCATTGATTCTATCTTTCAATGATTGAATGAACTTCTCACCATTCTTGAGACTTTCTTGTAAATCCTGAACTTCACATTTGGACTGATCAAGATCATCTAGGTCCACCAAAAGTTGTTGTTGAAGACTACTTGAATCCATTAAATCACTTTCTCGGATCTTCCCTAAGCTTTTAAACTTCTTCTGAGGAACTAGGCTCTAATACCAATTGTTGGAATCAAGGAACATTGAGATGGGGGTGAATCAGTGTTCTGCTATCTTTAACTTTATTAATCTAATCTTTAAAGCACTTATAACATTCAACCAAAAGAAATATTCATGAACATAAAACAAACAACCACAACACCATAACACAAGGATTTTTATGTGGAAACCCTGTTAGGGGAAAAACCACAATGGAGGTCAATCCACAATATTATCTGAGTATACTCAAAAAGATGTTTACAAAATGGGAATGTACTTGCATTCAAGCACACTGCCTAGAGCTCACTACTCAAAAATAGAAAGGCTTACTACCTTACAATCAATGTCAAAAGACAACTGAATTGGTGAACTATGAAATAGCATCTACAAATTCTTGAGAATAGTTCTAGTTAAGCTCATCAATTGAATTCTTTAACCTTTTGTTTGCTTCTACTCTTCTTCTTCTACTCTTATGCTCTGTCTACTTCAACTTGTATCACAAAAACCTTTTATGCACAAGTGAAACTATGCATAATCACTCTACAACCCTTCTGATTTTTGTATCACACATTGACACACTTTGTACATATATCAAAATGATATAATCAATCACTTATATATATCTGCAACTAAAGATTTAATCACTACATGTCGGCTCCAAAAAAATATGAAAATATTTACCAACTGTTGGCTCAATCTATAATTAAATTTCAATGCGTACCAACCAAAGTTGGCCACAACATAGTGAGGACCCAAATCAACATGTTTGAACACAAAAATACTTAAACAATTACTCCTCAAATATCTGCAATGGCTATATTCACTTAGTCAGCCTTCAAGCATTGTTAAACAAAAAATAATCAACTAGATCTCCTAACTTGCACATGAATTGATACGAGGCTCTAAGATTCAAGAGTAACAGAGATCATACACCAAAAAAACTTCCCTGAGATCCACAACACAAAATGATAAGAAAAAATTGCATGTGAATCGATGAACACAATTTTGTCAGATGCTTTGTTCTTGCTTGAGAGTTAATTATTGAGCTTCAATCTAACTTCCGGTATGATCAAATGATGATGTTTGGATCAAATCACTGACTAGGGTTTCCATCAATGACAACACTATATAACTTGTGCAGTGTCTCTTGCCAACACATAATTCACCACTAAAGCACCTCCTAGGAAAACTTCTCTAATTGATAATTTTCCACATTAATTTCCTATTCCTCCACCTCCTCTATTTCCCCCAAAGATTCCTAGTCCCCCACTTATACTCTAGTCCCTTCACCTCTCCATTATTATTTACTTCTATCTATATCTTCATCTCCTCACATAAGAAAAAATAATCAATCTGAAGGTGGTGGTGACCAAGTGGATGAGTTGTTGAGGGAAACAGGGATTGGTAATATTGATACCCTAGTACAAGAAGATATTCTTGAACTTGAGGACCAAATTCAACACTCACCAAATAATGTTGGGACTCTGACTACAACATCCATTTCTTCTCCATGTCACCCTCAACAAATAGAAACTTCAAGTCTTCTAGTATGTCTTAACCATACTATGCAAAAGAGGAAGAGAACATACATTAAGGAAGATGATGATTTATCTTCATTAGTAGAAGTATTAAAGGCCCAACCAATCAAGAAAATGGATAGAATACTCCCCACTATATTAGTAGAAGAGAAAGGAAGAAAAGTGGCATATATAGCCACCCTCATGGTAGACAAGATTGTGGCTCAAATGAAACATGGGTATCATGACATACAACACGTAAATTTGGGGACCATGACTAGAGAAGAAAATATAGAATCATCAAAGTTATATGCCAATACTATACTTGAGTGAATGAAGAAATATGTGAATACAAAAGAATAACTTAAGGCTCAATTGGGACAACTAAATTCACATAGTAATCACTTGTTTGACCCTATTGAATCATCTACACCTACCCCCACATTACTAGTAGCATTCAATAAGGAGGCTCTATATTGGGATCCTAAAGGTGTTATCCTAGCTACAAAAGAATGGATATAAGGAATAAAATCTCTTAGGGGTAGGGCAATTAAAGAAGCATTGAGAGCCTATCACAACATTAGTGGTGAGGAAAGTTTGTAAATAGAAATGGAAACAAAATTGGGTGAAGATATTTTGATGTGGGAGGAATATATTCCAATTTTACAAAGGATGAGGGCCACTCCCTCTATTGAGTTATCCTAATTGGGAATTTTTTATAAAGAAAATCAAGAGTTACTAGAGGAATGGTAAAAAGCTAGTAAAATTAGGTAAACTACTAAAAAAATGAAAAGAAGAATTGAATAAGAGTAAATACTTAGGAAACAAGGTAATAGCTTGAATAAAGAAGTTTACCAAATATCTTTCTTGTATCTTTTGGGAAAATCCCTCATTGGTATGACCAACAACACAAATAATCTAGGAGTTTACATATTTTCTCCATTAGTAAATATTAGAAGAATCTATTGATCAGGTGATGAAGGATAAGGCTACAATTTGAAAGTTCTAGGAGGATTTGACATAGTTTGGAGAATTACAACACAAGATCAAGTGATCTACTTTTGCTTAGAGGATAAAGTCAAAATATCACAAGGGAACTAATGCCATTGATTTAAATGAAGCCATCACTTCTTTCTTGGAGCATTTTCTAGGATAGAATGTCAACTTGTGTAGTCAACCATTTTGAGAGTTATTTAATTATTTTATTTTTTATTATTTTAAATAATTGTAATAAATCAACTCAAAATTTGATAAGTCATAAAGTGGCATTGAAGTTTGCCACTCAATTTGTAACTAGTAGTTAGTTTTATTCTAGGTCAAGTTGCCAAAGTTAGGCTTCTAGTCAAAGTGTTTTAGATCCTAAGTTTTAGGATTCTCAAGGTGGCTATATATATGCCTTTTTTGGAATATTTTTAGGGGTTAAACAACGAATTTGGAAATGAACTTATACAAGATCAATATGGATTTATTATTGAATCTTGTAATTTTGTAAGTTTTGATATTAATCTAAGGATCATTCCTACTATTATTATCAAATTTTTGATCATGGTAATCATATCTTTCATTTTATTTATCTAAAAGTGAATAACCTAGTGAGATTTGTGATTCTTGATTGTGCTTTTCATAAAAAAAAATGTTTCTTAAATCTATGCATGGAATATGGTGATTTGATTGCATGCAATTGGAAATATCTTATGTTGTGATTTTCTTATATGATCATATCAATGGTGTGGATGGTTGTATAAGATATTAATCATTGCAATGTTATTTTGGATCTCATTTAATCATTTGAATCTGAGAAATTTAATGATACTTATCATCATCCAATTGTTTGTTCAGGGTTTAACTTCTAAAACATGGTTATCTTTTGATATTTATTTTATAGTTAAGTTAGGATAGATATGAATCTATGATTAACATGAGGATATTCTAGATCTATTTCTTGGATAAAGTAATAAAATACTTCCATACCTATGTGTTTAAGTATCTGATCATTTATTTCTGATCAAATATGAGTAATTTGATTGATTATCTATGTTTAGATTTGATTTACCAAAAAATTCCCCCTTGTTGACAAATCACATTGGCCACTTGGCTATCCAACACGGTCAAGACCTGACTTGAAAGAAGCCTTAGAGCTAATTTTTTCTACGTTTTAAGAGGATTAGAGTGATTTATCATTCTACTTAGTGTTGTTCATGATAAAACCACCACCAACAATATCAAAATTAAAATTTATAGGATATCAACTTGTTATTGAAATTAATTTTAATTTATATTAAAATTGATATTTGAAAAACATTGCATCTTGAAATTTGATATCACAATTAAAAGTGATATGAGTATTAAAGCTAAAATATCAAAATTTTAAATTAATATAATATCAAAATTTAAATAATATATCAACCATGTACAATATATAAATTCAACTTAGCGCTTCATACATATAATTTTGGTCCTCTATATCTTTTATTAGATGTGTAAATATGCACTTAATGAACCTATACATGATATAAATTAATAAAAATGTTCTCGTTTAAGTTCAATATATCAACTATGTATAATATATATATATATACTTAATTTAGCTATTGGTACATATGATATGGGTCCTCTCTATCTTTTATTATCTCTAAAATATTGTTATAGTTTTCACTAATCAACATCTAATTTTTTATTATTTTTTTACATTTAATTATGTTACTAGAACTAAGTGACTATAGTGTATAACTCTTTGTCTCAAAATATTTTTAGCATATAATACTACTTTTATCTATATTTATTTTTTGATAATATATACCTTCAAAAAATTGATCCAGTGAGATATTCATATCCATCATCATCTATCATAGATTGCATCAACTTGCATTTTTCTTGTGTGTATCAAAGTATATAACAATATACACCTTTGATATTGTTAGGATCTACAACCACAATAAATGCATAGATTGGATTCTATTCAAATATTTATCACTCAACATAGCTAACAAAAATATTTCACTAAAATAGTTTATATAATCAATATGTTTAAAATTTAACTATAATAACTAGATCAGATGCACATTCATAATCAATTGAATAAAATGATATTATACATCTATAATCTCATTATCATCATAAGGAGACATTGAAATTAACTATTTCATTTCTTATTGTGAAACATATTCATCAATAATATTCTCATATTGTAGAGAGTTTATATTGCTCTCAATGTAGTCAACACAAAACATGAATTTTCTCACTTAAATAGTAAATGGCTTGCTGTGTCCCATATCCATCACTTGATGCAATTTTCTAATGCCAACAATTGTTTGATGATTATAAATATTTGAGTGATCAATATCTACATATACATCATATAAAATATTAAACTTCAAACATCTAATGAATATATATGATTGATGATTTCAAAAATGTGCATGCAAATTACATGATTAATGCTCTAGAAATAAATTTCAATATATTCAATATCTTTAATTTGTTAAAAATAGCGTTTGGTGTATATTGAGCCAATCTTTCCTTTATAGGAACCAAAATGACTCTTGCAGCTTTCAATGAATTTCTTTAAAATTTGTAAGGTGTTAGCTACAAGTTTATGCTAGTGAAGTGCATGATTGAAACATGCTCCAAATCTACCATTTTCTCCTTTTTATGTCTTCTCTAAAAAAATCACAAAAAAATATGTTATGTCTCACATGCTACTGGGTTAACCAAAAAAAATTTTTTTGCACAATTAAATTATCCTATAAAATACACAACCATCAAAACCATCTGATAAATCATATATGTTGAGTTTTCAAAAATTTATTTATGACTTAAATTTAAAACTAATTAATACATCCATCATACCTAAACTAATTTTCTGAATTATTTATACCATGTCATCTCAGATATTTCAAAATAAAATAAAATAATAGGTTATATGGCTTCTACCAGGATCAGAATCACCACCGATATAAAAATAAACCTCCTTCATAATAATATATTCATGTGTGATAATGTATACATCATTCACATAAAACTTAACATGTCTATAACAAACCTATACAAATATTGCAACTTTCTCTCAATGATAATATTAATTTTGAATCTTAGTTTTAGGATGATTTATGAGGAAGTTGACTTTCTTTAAGGATAATATTTTTAGATTCAAATCCTATTTTGGTTGTATATTTTTTATATTAAAAATATCTTCCATATAACTTTCTTTAAATGATCAATATCTTCAATTAGTGGAGGTTTTTTCAAATCTCCATAAATTAAATATGTATATTTGATACACTTCACATTAAATTTATTTGAACCTCTTATTTTTCACATACTATGGACTTTTCATTTCAGTTCGAAGGTGGGTAGTTGGAAGCAACAGGTTGTCTTTGAGTCTTTCCCTTTTGTGTGCTTCAAGTGTAAAAAGTTGGGTCATTGGGCTAAGGACTGTCCCTCTAAGGTTGATCAAACCAAATTTTGGAAGGTGAAGGAGGAAAAAGACTCTTCTGCTCCTCTAGATCAGGTTGTTGTTGACAAGGGTCCGGTCCTAGTGCCTGTTGCTAATGCGGAGGCCCTGGTTGCTCCCCATTTCCTTGTCATTAAATATTTTTGGCCGCTTGTGAATGTGGGGGCTTTTCCCTCTAAGGGGGATGATGTGGACCATTTTTTGAATTTTTTGTGCTCTCCCAAATGTGTGGGTTTGGATTCAAATGTTATTTCTTCTTCTCTGCTTGATTGAGCTTCAAGCCTTTTAGGCAATGAGGCTTTGTTGGTTGTCTCATAATCCATTAATAAGGAATAGGATGGCTATATTGTTGTTAAGGGAAGAAAAAAGAAGCAGAATGCCTCTTCCCCCCCTCAGGGTCACAAAGGGGTTACCACTAGAAGGAAAAGTGGATTGTGGCTCTGAACATCAAGTTTAGGGGAGACCTTCTTCTTAGAAGAGTAGGGAAAGGGAGTGCAAAAAAGATATTGCAGAGGGGGTCTAGAAGACCCTTTTTGATCAATGTTGTTAAGGGAAGAAAAAAGAAGCAGAATGCCTCTTCCCCCCCTCAGGGTCACAAAGGGGTTACCACTAGAAGGAAAAGTGGATTGTGGCTCTGAACATCAAGTTTAGGGGAGACCTTCTTCTCAGAAGAGTAGGGAAAGAGAGTGCAAAAAAGATATTGCAGAGGGGGTCTAGAAGACCCTTTTTGATCAATGCTCTAAGAGCACACCCTCTTGCAAATGAAGATCATCTTCTAGAATATCAGGGGGTTAAATAATGTGCATAAACATGACCTCCTGAACAACTTAATCTAGGATCATAAGTTGAATATTTTGTTGATTCAATCTAAAATACAAATTGATAAGTTGGAATCATTGAAGAACTGTTTCTTTAAGGATTGTGGCTTTCACGGGGTTAACTCAAAGGGTGCCTCAAGTGGGTTAGCTACATTTTGGAATACTAGAGTTGTGAAAGGAATCTCGGTTGCAAATGATTTCAATCATGTAGATACCCAGTTTTTCATCTTCGTGACAACACTTCCTAGGTTATTTCTAATATTTATGCCCCTAATTTGAAGCAAGCTAGGAAGAGGCTTTGGGATAAGCTCGGTTCCTTGAGTTCAACTTTTACGGACTCCCCTTGGTTGGTCATGGGAGATTTCAATACTCCCCTGTTTGATGACGAGAATTTGGGTGGCTCTCAAATCCACCCCGACAGTCGCTTGGATTTGAAAATGTTTATAGATGATAATGCTCTCGTTGATTTGGATCTGATGGGGTCCAAGTTCATCTGGTCCAATAGAAGAGTTGGGGTGGATAATATTCAACTCAAATTGGATCATGCTCTGGTTACAGCTTTGTGGTTTATTGATTGTTCCTACTCTCTTTCTTCAATCATGAGATGTGGCTTGGATCATTTCCCTATCTCTTTTGTGGCTAATAAAGTTTGTGGAAGGAAACGTTTTCCTTTTCAGTTTGAGGCTATGTGGTTAAGGGACTCTAGGTTCATGGAATGTGTTAGAAATTGGTGGCAAGTGAACATTGATGGAAGTGTTATGTACAAAATTGCTAAAAAGCTTGCTTTTGTGAAATTAAACCTTAAGAGATGGAATAAGGAATCCTTTGAGCACATTTTTGATAATAAGAATTCTCTTACTCAACGTTTGGATTTGGTTCAAGGGGAAATTCAATCTAAAGGTTTATTGGAGGAGCTTTAGCTGCTAGAAGACTCTCTTTTAGCTCAATTGCATGGCATTGTTTCCAAAGAGGAGGATTTTTGGAGACAGTGTTCTCGGTTTATTTGGCTCAAGTATGGGGATTGGAACTCTAAGTTTTTTCATCTTACTGCCCTTAGGCACAAATCACCTAATGTTATTTCTTCCATCATGGATGATGGATTACTTCTGACTAATGACGAGGCTATTAGGGGTGTTGTTGCTGGTTTTTTTGAAAATCTTCTTAGGGATGATGTGATTTGGGATCAACAAAGTGTGGATTCTCCATTGGATGTCATTCCTAATATGGTTCCTAAAGATCTTAATAAGGATCTCATTGTGATTCCTTCCTCGTATGAGATCAAGAAAGTGGTGTTTTCCTTTCAAGGTAACAAGACCCTTGGGCTTGATGGTTTCCCCTTTTTGTTCCTTCAATCTTGTTGGGATAATGTTGCATCAGATGTTATCAATGAAACTAAGGAGTTTTTTTTACTCTAGAAGATTGCTTAAAGAGTTGAATGCTACTTTCATTGTTTTGATTCCCAAATCTGCTAATGCTAATGGTTTTGAGGACTTTAGTCTAATCAGTTTATGCAATTCCATTTACAAGATTTTTTCCAAAGTCTTGGCTAATAGGCTTCAGAAAATTCTTCCTAACCTCATTTCAAAGCAACAAAGTGGTTTTGTTCGAGGTCATCAAATTCTAGATTCCATCATTACGGTCCATGAGGTGGATCATTCTCTTTCTTTAAATAAAAATTCAAGTTTCTTCCTTAAGTTGGATCTGCTCAAATCTTATGACCGGGTTAACTAGAAGTTCTTGTTGTTGGTTCTGGATTGTTTTGGCTTTTTCCAAAATTTCTTACAACTGGTGCAGTAGCTTATCTTGACTCCCTCATTTGTTGTTCTTGTTAATGGCTCCCCCTATCCCTTATTTTGGAGTTCTCGTAGCATTAGGTAGGGGGGGCCTTATTTCCCCATTGTTGTTCATTTTGATGCTTGAGGTGTTAGGGAGGAATATTCAAAAGGCGTTAGTGGTTGGTTCTTTGAGAGGTTTGATCCCTTCGTCCAGGTGTGAGCCTATCACTCATCAACAATTTTTTGATGATACCATTATGATGGGTGAATCTTTGGTTCATGAAATCAAGGCTATTAAGATAGTGATAGGTGGTTATGAGAAGGCTTTTGGTCAGTGTGTCAATTTCCCTAAGAGTCAACTATTTTTTCTCAATACCTCAAAGTTTCTTCAATTAAAGTTGGCAAGAATTTTATCTTGCAATCGTGGAGACTTTTCATTGACTTATTTGAGGCTCCCTTTATGTGTGTCTAAGATTCTTGACTCTTTGTAGCTCGAGCTATTGGATAAGTTTAATAGAAAGTTGGCGAGGTGGAAGGGTTCCCTCCTTAGGCAGGCTGGGAAAGTGTAAATTATCTCATCCACTCTGTAGAATCTTCCCCTTTATGCTTTAAGTCTATTTAGGATTCCAACAAAATTCAAAGAGAAAATGGAGAAAATTATGAGAAGGTTTTTGTGGTCAGGAGTGGAAGACAAATCTAGAATTCCTCTCATTTCTTGGGACCTTGTCTATAATCCGAAGAAGTGGGGTGGTCTGGGGCTGAGAAACATTAGGTATTTTAATAAGGCCCTTCTTTTGAAGAACATCTAGAGACTTCTTATTGGGGAGGTGGATTGGTCCTATCTCATTAGGAACAAATATTTGGCTGGGGTGGGGAGAATTTGGGACTTTCTACATGTTGATTCTATCCCCTTGGGGTCTTGCTTCTGGAAGAATAACGTCCACTGCAGGGACCTAATTGCCAAAGGTGTTAAGTGGTTGTTGGGTGAGGGTACCAGGATTCTATTTTGGGAGGATATGTGGTGTGATGGTGGTCTATTGGTGAATATTATGTGGGCTCCTCCTCTAGTGGCCATTTGCAAGCATAATTTTGGTCATATGGTGGTTGATTATATTCATAATGGTGTGTGGAAGGAGTTCTAGATTTGGGATCCATCGTTGCTTGTTTTACAAAATTTCCTTGCTAGTATCCGGGTTCCCCAATTCTTGAATCTGGACCATGTTATTTGGGCTCCTCGTGCTAATGGTTTTTTTTCTACTTCTCTGACTTTTGTCAACTCTTTGGAGAAACCCGACCCCTATCATTTTTGGGGGAAGTTGTGGAATAATATGTTGATCCCTAAGGTGAATATTTTTTTCTAGCTCTTAATGCAAAGTAAAGTGCTGGTGGGATAATATTTGTAGGATTGGTTTTGCTTTGCCTAATAGGTGTGTGCTTTGTGAGTGCAATGCGGAGAGTTTTTTTTGTCTCCTTCTTGGGTGCAATTTTTCCTTTCTCATCTGGAGTAAGTTTCTTTCTCTCTATAATTTGGACTAGGTGTTCCCGAGCTCTCTCTATAGCTTTGTTGATCAATGGAAGTGTCCTTCTTCCTCTATTATTTGAAGGCTCTAGGAGCTCATGGCCCCACATATTACTTGGGGCATTTGGAAAGAAAGAAATAATAGAATTTTTTGAGACTCTAAACTTAAGGTGGATAGTTTTTTTATCAAAATTTGGAGGGCGATTGTGGAAAATTTTTCCCTTTAGTTCCAGGACTCTTCCCAGTGTGCTCTGTCTCCTTGTCTAGTTGGCTATGATCTCTTGGTGACTACTAATTGGAAGATCATTTCTCTACCTTTCTGGCTTGTTAAGTGCAGCATCAATGCCAGATTGAATACTAAGTGGAAGCCCCCACCCCCAAGGTGAGTAAAAATTAACTTTGATGGGGCATCCAAGGGTAATCTTGGACCTACAGGTTGTGGGGATTGTTGAGGAATGAAGATGGCAGGTTATTGGGCACAGTGGCACTCCCATTGGGAAACCATACCAATCACCGCACTGAGGCTAAATTTGCTTTCATCAACATCAATTATGTGTTGGATAGGGGTTACTCCAAGCTATGGTTTGAGGGGATTCTCTCAATATTGTTAATTTCCTACTTGGAATTCATAATCCAAGTTGAACTGTCAAACAACTGATTGTGGATTCAATCATGATGTTAAGATCTTGTGATGAGATCCATGCCATGCATATCTAGAGGGAAGGTCATTTCTTGGTAGATTTTTTTTGCAAACGAGGCTATCAGGCTTCATAATTTTAAGGCTTTGGAGGATTACTCTCTCCTTCTTGAGGAAGCCAAACTTTTATTGTGAAATGATAGCTAATATTGAGCTTGCAATTTGGGGTGATCAAGAAAATATCACCCTCCTTATTACCAAACACTTTGCGGGTTATGTTTCACCTAGTTTTTATCTGGAAAGTGTGTTTCAGCTGGGGTATTAGTTAATGGTGACTATCCATATGGGTGGAGATAGGAGTATGATTGAGCCTCTTACCTGTGAGAGATGGAAGAATAAGCGTAGAATTTAGAGAATATTGATGCATGGGAATTTTATGTCCTATTTGGAGAGGCTCCATTGCCATGATCCCAATGCCTCTATGGATTTTGTTCATTGTTGGAACAATAGATGCTTAAAGTTTAAAGGTATGGAGTTTATGATCAATGAAGACTTTATTACCTTCATCACTAGGCTACCGACGGATGGCTATAAATTTTTTAAGGAAAGGAAGAGCAACGATGACGCTATGGACTAATTCTTCAAAGGTAATGAACAGGATAAGTTGATAAAGATGCCCTCATGGGGTTATAAATGAGCTTCCTTGAAGCATATTTGGGCTGATGTGGTGGAGGTCATTATGTGGTATGTTACTCTTGACGGCCAGTATACTGCTATTCTTGGGCACCATTTTACCCTGCTTAATCATTTTAGACATGGGTTGCATGTTTCTTTCCCATTATTTCTCTTGTCTTCTTTGCAAGTTTCGGTTTCTGCACACTTGAAAAATCATAGGGCTCTCGTTCTTCACAAAGGCCTCATACTGCTCATCATGGAGCATGTGAGAGCCCATACTCCTTCCATGTTTGTTAAAGGAAAGGAGAAGGCCATATAAGTGAGGAGTCTTTTTCGATTGGCTCGAAGTCTAGTGTTGATGATGAAGCTGAATAGCATGAGGAGGAGAACTCTTTGGGGGGTTCATCGTCACCCATGGTGGCCCCCTCTAAAAAAATAAGGAAGGGGATTTTAAAGAGGAAAGGTCCTATCAAGAAGCTTTTCATGCAGAAGTTGGGCTCTCACAGATCCCTTTCTATTGGAAATGACACTGATAATATCTCTAATGATTCTCATCATCTGTCTAAGGAGACTGTTGAGCTCCATGGATAGGGCTTTGGAGCATCTAGTCATGAGGAGGACATGTTAGATGAGGCTAGGGTTAAGGAGGTTAAGGAGATTTCACGAAGGGCTTCCAAACGAATCAAAAAGTTGCAAAAGAAGGATTTGAAAGGTGGTAGGAAGGGTAAGAAGGCTTCTCCGGATCAGGTAAAGGGTGTGGTGGAAAATGTTATTGAAATTAATGATTCCCCTATTTGGAAGTCTTCTCCTTGGGAGGAGGGTGTTGGGAATCCGCATAGTGAGGAGGTGTTGGTTGAGAGGACTGTGCATGAGGAGGAGGGTGTGAATTTGAACCTTGGTAAGCCTGAGCCGCTAAAGGTTAATCATCTTTTTGAGGATTTTTCATATCTAAATGATGAAAATACTTCCATGTTTAAGCTTTTGGATATGGCTAGTTCAAGTGCCACGTGCACATTTAAACTTTCCAAGTGGGTATTGCAAGAATTTAACAAGGTAAATATTAAGATTAGGGGTTTGAAGGAGAATATGTTAAACCATCTGAAGGGATCCTTTTTGGATATTCTAAATGAAATGTTGGTTGATTTAGAATTCTCTTTTTTTTACTTCAAAACCCAATGTGAGAATCACCTTGCTGATATGGAGGGAAGGATTAAGGAAATGAATGAAGATATCAAGAAATTATTGTAGGTTAGTCATAGCTTGGTTAAGAATAGTGTGGAGCCCTTGAAGGTTTTGTTTGGTAAGATTAGTCAGCTCAAGCAGGATCAGTTGTACTTTGTGGAGATGATTGAGGACTAGTCTTCCAAGGGTAAGGAGAATAAGAACACAAAAGAAGAGGCCAAAGGCCTATGCACCAAAACTAGGGGGAACCTTAGGAAGATGTTTGATGAAGAAAAGCAATAATTAATGGACATGGTCAATCTCACTACAACTAAGAGATCAAGGTGGCCAACACATTGAAAAATATGAAATAGCTTCAGTTTTTGTGTTGTTTTTTCTATTTCTATTTATTTGCTATTGGGTTGTCTTTTGGCAGTTGGTTTACTTTTGGTTGTTGCTTATGCTTCAATGTCTTTCTCTTTTAGCAGCATTTTGTTCTAATGTGATGTAAAGGGTTTCGAGTCCCTTTAAAGCCTATTTTTCCAATATAATCAAAACAATTGAGTTGCACTTCTATAGAGGAATATATTTGGATTGATAGTTTCATTAAATTTTATTTTTTTGATAGTGTAGATAAAATTCAATGTGAATTTGATAACAATAAGTTTCATGTACTTTTTTATATGTACAAAAAATGGTCATAACTTTTCACACTTTCTTTTGAGAGGTCATCTATGAACATTTTGTGTTGTATCTAAATAATATTTTGGATGAGTAATTGTTTTACCATCTTCACCCTTTACTTATGCAATGTCCCTCCTATTGGAGGCAATATGAGTGTGGTTATTCCAATATTCATTTACTTGTTTCTTCACATCTTCTAAAATATTATCTTTTTGAGTAACCCTATAAATACTTACCCAATTATTTTATATGCTTTAATCTAATTTATTGCTCTTCATAATATATTTAAATAATTCTCCTAAATACATGCAGTAATTTACAATTGCTTTCACTTGTCTCTTGTGCTAGTTTTTTACTTAAAATTGTAGTCATCAATTACTTTGTTGTATAACTTAAAATCACTCATTTGACTCTTTATTTGAATAGATTCCAATGCTTCTTGAAATTTTTAAATCACTATTTATTGCAAATATTGTTGTTTCTTCCTATTATCAAGCCTTAACAATTCCAAAATAGGGGTTGTTTATTTTCACCAAAATAACTTTGCACATAGTTATGCTTTTCCAATTAGTTATTTTTTTCAAAGAATTCATCCTAATTTATTTTTACAATGAAAATTTATTATACTTTATAGGTAACCTATATTTAGGTGAAATCTTGCTAAAAAGAGAATCCTTTTCCATATCCATTAAATTTTTCATCCTATAAAAAAATATATCCTTAACTTCATCTTCATTCAAATTATTTTTAGAACCTTAATAATTTATTCTTTAGTTTTATCCTCAAAATGTTTCTTAGCTTGCTCATCAATAATTTTAAGTTGTTCTTCTAAACTGGATGCAATTAATTATCTAAGTAAATTTTCTCTAATATCTTCTTTTTCATTTCTTTCTTAATCAAATATTCTTCAATAAAATAAATTTGGACTTTTCATTTTGCCCCATCAAAAATTATGTTTTAATTCACCTGCACACATATATTTACATCCATACATATAAGTGTCAAAATCTCATGAGGTTTCCATTAAGTTTTAATATCAAGCTTGACCCAGTTTAAGTTGGAGTAAAATTTATGGTTTAAAAAAATTATTTGGGCAACATTGGTACAAGTGATATCATGAATGAAATGTTTTTGTATTAAGATATATGTGATCTCTCTCAAATCCTTGGATAATCACACAAACAAAGGTAAAAAATTTACTCCCTTTCTAGGGGATCAATGTTGTACTCAAACCCAATTTCCTCTTGAATATTTACTTTAAGTCGGTTTAAAATATAGATTTTTTCCTTTAAATACATAATATAATTCATCTAGGAGGTATTGGAATGGGATATTAAAATCTATCCTCTAGGATAGAGTGAGATATCATCAAATTTCCTTTTGGATCCTATGGATGTAGTCCACCATTTAAGGTATTTGTAAGTGCATCAAGGTTCCACAAGTATATGCAATCCCTATAACATGAGTCCAAGAGTTTGTTTAAGATTGGTTTCAAATAGATTTAATTTGTGTATTCATTCTAGATTTCCTATATTAATTAGTTGAATAATTTTTATCAAGGAGAGAACATTTTTGTTTGATGATTTAGTTGGACCTAATTTATCTTATAAATAGCATATTTTTTTTGCATTCCAAATTTCTTAAACCCACGTGGAATTAAATTAAAAAATTTAATTAAGGAATGTAGTGAGATTTTTCCACATGTCACATTTTTCCATGTTTTCTTCCCTTCAATTTGACCAACTTGGGTGGACACAATGGATACAAATATGCTAAATTGGATAAAGGATATCACATATGGGTTTCTCCTTGCACAAGTGCTATATTTGAGTTAATTTGATATAACTATTAGAAAGGTCATGGTTTGAGGGATAAGGTGTTTTTGGATGGTTTTAATGGAAGTGGAGATGATGAGGAAGGTAGAGGTTGATGTATTATGATAATTGTATGACCATATCAACTGTGAAATGATGAAAGAATAAAGCAATAATCAAAGCAAATATAGTCAAATGATCACAACAATAAAGTAAATAAGATAAATTGAATTAAACAAATGCAAACCTTACAAGCACACATACAATTCACCTTAGCTTAACTCTATTTTTCTCCTCTATTTCACCTTGGGAGAAATGTTGTGGATATCTTTGATCTCATATTTGTATTTAGCACAATTAGCACAAAAGCACCTGCAAAATATGAGTATATTTTTCTTGCATGATCTGAGATGAAAAATGAGGGAGAGGATGGTTGCATTTATAAATATTTGATGACACTAATCAATAGTCAAGATCAAAAGAGAGATTGAAAATATCAATGGTTGAGAATTGATGAGAGGAATTGAGGGTTAGTTAAGTGGTTGCATGATTTTAGTTAACTAATTACATGATTCAATTAATCGGATTGATTGGAGTATTAACTCAGATTGGTGGTTACTGAATTGAATGATTGCTCAGAGAACTCAAAGTAAGTGGGAGTGAAGTGGATTTGATTGAGAAGTGGACTGATTAGATTGATTAGTGAACTAAGAGTGAGTCTCAGTCAACAAGTGAGGTGGAATTTGCATGAGTATTTAATAATTAAATAAATTTAATTATTATTTACATGTGCAACATTGAATTTAATTAAATAAAAGAAATTATTTTATTTATTTTCAAAAGAGGATAATGTTGGGAGAAATTAATTAATTAAATAATTAAAACAATTATTTAATTTAGGAAGTGGGAGATTGATTAATTTAAATAATAAATTATTTGGTTTTGAAGATGGGAAATGGATAATTAATTAAATAATAATGAATTATTTAATTTACTTTAGAATAGAAGAATGATCGGTAAATTAATCAAATAATATTAATTATTTAATTAATATAGATGAATAATGAATAAATTAATTAAATAACCTTAACTATTTAATTAATATAGATGAATAGATAATATGAATTTAATCAAATAATATGAAATTATTCAATTATCAGGATGAAGTGAAAATGATTGTTAATTTAGTCATTTAGTTAGAATTAGGTGTCTACATTTTTCCCCTCTTTGAGACAACGCATTTTTATAACGTTGTTTCAAAGAAAGTGAAGACATGCTCCAGTTTGCCCCAATGAAATAAAGAAATGAATGTAAGATGCCCCTTGAGAGTTGACAAAAGAATGAAATTGTTGTTAAACTCTCGATAAGAATAAGAAAGATGTGATAGATATGAAGGAAATGGAAAGAGTATATTTGAAAGATTGTAGAATAGGAAGAAAGATTAGTGTTAGAAGAAAGATAGTGATAAGATAATGAATGTTGATCGATGAGTGATGTAAATGGATAGAGATGGATTGAAATAGAAGGTGCTTTCTATTTCATGATATTTTTATCACCATAGAGAATTTTATTATGTGGCAAGCAGATGTATGCACACCAAGGCATGAATTGCTATGGCAGTGTTTGTTTCCTTTTTCCTAAAGTTGTTGATAAATGGCAGGTGGATATATGTACACCAAGTTGAGACAAACCTTGATGACTTTAGTATCCATTGTTAGGACTAAGACACAAAAGATAAGGATTGTTATTAAATGTAATAGACATGATAGAACCTTGTCAAAATATGTAAGGAAACATAGCTTCACATCATGATAACCCTAGTGCATACAAGTAATTAATGACCTTATATACATAGGGTGATTTGCTAATGCTAGAATCTAGTCCATTACACACAAGGAAACATACCTATCATAGAAATGTTTAAAAACTTTCCAAAATCATGACATATTAAAGCAATGACCTTGCCCCATTCTTGCTCCTTTGAATCATTTTGAGACATCCTTGAGGAACATTCAAATAGGACAGTAAGGTAAATCAAGTAATAAAAGACTCAAACATAAAACAGATCAACAACTATCAGATTTTTGCCAGAAAAGAGGTATTATTAATGGATAATGTCCATTGTAGGAAAGATGTATTCATAGGACATGATTGGTTTGATAAGATGTTAAAAGCAAATTTGGCAATTGATTAGTAATTTTGTAGATAGTTTATCTAGAGTCTTCTATCCCTAATTGTTTCATGAATGCTCAATATGTCAGAATGTGCATAATTGGTGTTTTCTTAAATCTTGTGTCTTGAAAATGGAAATTTATTATGTAAATGGTAGATGATGCTATGTTTTTGGATTTTTTTTTAATTTTCAATATTTTTAGGTTTTTTGGAGATTCTGAATGTTTTTAATTATTTTTGAAATATTTGAATGTTTTTGGATTTTTGGACAGTGCTTCTAAGTTCAGACAAATGATCTTACGATGGACCAATATCAAGCCATGATAGGGGTGATAGGTATATAGAAAAGGATTTTATTATGGATGGATTGGATGAAAGTGCTAATAGATGGTGGAATAAGGCTTCTACACATGATGCCTGTAAATAGGTTTTCACCATGGTACTTACCCAAGGTGCCACTGAAGTAGTTTTTACCATAAGGTGGATTATTTCTCTTTACTTTTTGTCATTTTTCAAAAAAAAAATGTATTTTCTATTTTTCTATTTTTTATTATTTTTTTGTAATTTTGGCTTAAGATAATTTGAAGATTAGGCATATAATTTTCTTAGGTGGATGTCATTGATGGGCTCATCAAGTGGCTCACCTTCGGATGTGGATAACTGATATGCTCTTGATCCATAAGCTATTGTGATAATAAAGGGTCCTAACTAGTTAGGCTCAAATTTCCCTTCTCACATTCTTGTTGATTTTTTTAATTTTCCTTATGTACTAAATTTCCTACTATAAATCTTTATGTGACAACCTTTTGAATGTAGCTATGATGGAGGTGATTTTGGTAGACCTGAAGGTGATTGAGTGCATTGAGATTTTGTAGTCTTGTGATCCTGTAGTCTTCATCATCTATCAAATTGCATAGAGAAATGTTGAGTGAAGGAAGCTCAATCTCTATAGGCAAAATTGATTCAACTCCAATGACAAGGGAATATGGGGTTGCTCCTATGGATGTGTGAATGCTAGTTTGATAGGCCCACAATGTAGGGTTGATTTGGATGTGCCAATCATGACCAACATCATTGATAGTTTTCTTAAGGATTTTTAATATGGTTTTATTTGATGCCTCAACTTGACCATTACTTTGTGGATAGTAGTGAGTGGAAAAGTGGTGTTGGATATGGAATTTATTGTAGAGCTCATGGAAATATTGGTTCTTGAATGGTATACCATTGTCAGTGATAATGGCTAAAGGGATCTCATACTGACAAATGATATAGCTCAAGATAAACTTGGTGATTTTTTTTGGTAATATCAGTAAGTGGAATAGCTTTGATCCATTTGGTAAAATATTTCGTAGCAGTGATTATGAACTTGTTTTCTTTGGAGGATTGGGGATGAATTTTACCTATGACTTGGTCGAGTCCCCATTGTGAGAAAGTCCATATTATCATAAGAGCTTGTAGTTCCTGTGCAGGGGCATGTATAAGATTTCCATGTTGTTGACACTTTCGACATTTATGTGTAAATTGGTAGGCGTCTTGTTCCATTGTTAGCCAATAATAACCAGATCTGATTAGTTTCTTGGATGTGTTTGGACTGCTAGCATGTGCACCACAAACACCATCATGTACCTCTTGTGGGGCAATTTGTGCAACTTCTGAGTTAAGGCACCTAAGGAGAGTACCATCAAAACTTCTTCGATATAGTGTATCATCGAGGATAAGGAAGTGAGGTGAACATATAATGAAGGTTTTTCTCTAGTTATTAGATAAGTTAGGTGGAAGAGTTTGTTGATGAAGTTAATTGTATGTCTTGATACCAATGATAATTAGGACCAATGTTTTCACACAAGTTCAAAATCAGGTACATCAAATACAAGGAACAAGAGTTGTTGCACTAAGAATTAACATTGTTGAGTATTTGTGACATATCTAGGAGAGATTTGATGGTAGTCATGGTATCTGCCACTTTTTAGTTGAGTCTTAGAACCTATTCAAATGTGATATCAGTGAAGTACTATTTGAAACTATCTACCATTTTCTTGCAAGGTAGAAGTTTTTCATCTTTAGTTTGGTACTCATCATTCACCTATCTTATGACTAGTTGAGAATCTTTGTAGACTTGAATCTACTTAAGTTATCATTTGGTTGTCGTTCCAAGTCCTATAATTAGTACTTTGTACTCGTCTATGTTTTTTGTACATGGGAATGCTAAATAATATGGGTATACAATCACCTTGTGGGATGATAAAAAATATACCTGCTCCTGATCCATGTTGTGTGTATGAGCCATCAAAATATAAATTCCATATCGGAGCTAGGTTGACTATGAATATACCCTCATCTAGAAAATTTGACACTATCAAGTGATCATCTATCATAGGGGCATCTGCTAGTTGATCTATAATTACTTATCCTCTTATCGCCTTCCTGTCTACATACTCAATGTCAAATTCACTAAGGATCATTACCCATTTTTCTAGATGACCTATAAGCACAGCCTTGTTCAACAAATACTTGAGAGCATCTATTTTTGTAATAATATTATTCTAATGGTTAAACATATAATTTCTTAGCTTCTCTGAAGCAAAAACAACTGCTAGACAAGCACACTTGATCAGTGAGTAGTTTAGTTCATAACCTACCAAAGTACAATTGATGTAATAGACTGCTATTTCCCTACCTGTGTCATCGTGTTGTGCAAGGAGTGCACCTAGTGCTGCTAGTGTGGTAGAGATATATAATAGTAAAGGATTGCCCTGAACCAATGACATTAATAATAGAGGAGATTCTAGATAATATTTGAGTTGTTGAAATTCCTTTTGATAATTTTTATCTTATTTAAAGCTAACACCCTTATGTAAAAGATGTGTAAATGGGTGGCACGTATTTGCTAGTTGTGAAATAAATCGATGAATGGATTGGAGTTTTCCTTGTAAATTTTGCATTTGTTTGAGAGTGGTGGGAGGATGCATGTCAATTATTTCTTTCACCTTCATAGGGTCGACCTCAATGCATTTTCTAGATATGATGTAGCCTAGTAACTTTCTATATGTTACCCCAAAAACATATTTCTTAGGGTTTAGCCAAAGGTTATATTGCTCCACTCTATCAAAATGTTTAGCCAGTATGTCAAGATGTCCTTCCCTTGTGATTGATTTTTCTAGTAGATCATCAACATAGTCTTCCATTGAGATATGCATCATGTCATGAAAGATAGTTGCCATAGCCCTTTGAGAGGCAGCTCCAAAAAATTTTAAGACTGGAAGTCATGACATTCCAACAAAAGATCTCCCATGGGTAGGTGAATGTTGTTTTATGTTGATCTTCAATGGTGATGTGAATTTGATTATAAACTAAGAATCCATCAATTAAGGACAATATTCCATGTCATGTTGTCAAATATACAATAATGTTAATGTTTGGTAAAGGGAATTCATCTTTCGGGTATGCTTTGTTTAGATCTCTAAAGTTTATACACATGTAGATGCCCCCATTAGGTTTAGTGACAGAAAACAAGTTTGATATACATTTAACATAATCAATTGGTCGAATAAATCCCACATCTAACAGCTTTTGGAGTTCTTCTTTGACCAATAATGTTATTTGTGGGTGCATCTTACGTAGTTTTTGTTTCATTAGTTTTTCCCCCGATGTAATTGTAAGATGATGTAATACCAAATTAGGACCCAATATTGGTACATTTGCATAGGACCATGTGAAGTTTATTTATATATTCTTGAAAAATTCCATGAAATTGATCATTTCTTCCTCAGATGGAGAAAGTACAAAGTATGTTATCCTGACATTATCTATAGTATTTATATCTGCCTCTGTGGATTTGTCAATAAGAACTAGAGTTCTCTCTTGTTCCATAGGGATATTTTCAAACATTCCATCCTTGGGCACCTTAGAGAGGTTTTCACCCTCAGATATGTCCTTTAGTTTTACTAATCTATGGTTCAAAAGTGTTGCATGGCAGTTTTCACTAGGGGACCTATTTATACATTTCATGTTTTTGTGACTGGAAGGTTTGGCATCCTCCCTGAAGTATGTCATTGTGTCCAATTCTATGTTGAATCCAGCTCTATGATCCCCTAAGGGTATACCATCTTGAAGTTGTTGTGCCTTGCACTCACGCCCCATTTTTTTGTTTGACAAAACAAGGACCCCCTCTTTTTCTTTTTTTGGTGTGTTGTCATTTTTCTTCCTCCTTTATTTTATTTCTTTTTATTTTCTCTTTCTATTTCCCTCTCATCTTTTTCCTTCTTTCTTGTCCTCCTCTTGTTTTATTTCCTTTGAGTATCTTGTCAGGATTTGAGAAATCAAGCTTTTTCATATTAGCATACCAAGAACGTTGGGCCCGATCCCTGACCCTTGTCTCGATACTCGGTGTTTGTTTTTTTTCATCCTATCAAATTTCAAGCATTGAGAGTTTTCTATGCCAAATGCTCAACCTTGGAGTCCCTATGGTGGCGATGTCTTGTCACCTCAAGTCTCGTGCCTATCAAATCATTCACTTGAATTAATGGCGTCAGGTTTTTAAATGCCACATTTAATGAGCAATTAAGGAGGCATCAATGGAGTGAATTATCAAGTTTTGAAAGATCATTTTTATAATTACCCTTTGTTGTTGCATTTGAAGATCTTTGTAATTTCATTGAGAGGCTTCCTACATAAATTTGGTCTACCATTAGCGTTGTTCTTGCATGTTTGCTAGTTTGTGGGCTCATGCTATTATCTTTTCTTGTTTGTGTTTGATGGTTCATGTGAGTGCTTGTGTTCACTATTTTTTTATGGTTTGTGGTGTTTGTTTCTGCCCCTTCCACTTATTTTTCTCTAGGTTAGATCAAAACTACTATTCAAATATTAATCTTTTCTCATTTTTCCTAGATTATGCATGTTGGGTTTGCTTGTTTGGGTTTTGTTTTGAATTTTTCAAATTGATATGTCCTTTCATTTTTGTTTTATTGTGTTTTCTCTTTTTTCCTTGTTTCTTTTCATTTTTTCATTTTTCGCTTCTCATTTTTCACCAGATCAATTTTTTCCCTAATGCAAGAATATTTATGACATCATCATCTCACGCATTGTACCTCAACTTTGCTAAGGTCTTCTTGCCTTATCATTTTTTCCAAGTCATCTTTTGGAAATTGGGTGTCAGAGTGTTAGCTTACTTCTTAGATGATTGTGTATCAAGAGTCATGATAAAACCCTAACACCCGATCCCTGATCTTCCCAAAAATACCACAAGTCTCAATAGCCGAGAATTCGTATTTTGAGTTTAGGTCATAGGCCCTATCAAAAAAGGAATAAATGATAGACTGAAACCCTAATCCTCAAGAATCTAATGCAAATACTTAGCTAAATATCCTTAATCTAAGAACCCTCTTTCGGGTATTGTCGATTGGGTATACCATTTACATACTTTCTTATATAGGTAGAATGTAGGTGTTAAGCATGGTCCCTAAAATCCAATACAAAGACTTAGTGAATTCCTTGTTTTAAGAAAATATTTTGAGAATTGTTGATCAAGCATACCTTTTACATAATCTCTTATTGAGGTAGAGGTTAGAAGGCCTCCCCAATCTTTGATCCTCAAAACCGTAAAAGAAGATTTTTTGTTTAGATGAATTAAAACCTTGGAGCATGATTATGATTAAGTTTTAAAAGAATTTTATGCCCAATTTCGAAGTGAAAAGATACTTTCAGATGTTGGGACTCAGATGTTTCCTTTACTAAATGATGAACTAAAATAATAAATGATAGAGAACATCTTTGATCCCTGACTCTTAAAAACTTGCAAAGTATTCGAATGTTAGTAGTTGGACTTACTCCCTAAGCTTATCAAATTATTGAAAACAAGAGAAATGAGGTAGGTTTGATCCCCAACTCCCAAATGTATTGTGAATAATATTCTTGTCTTGTTCAGGTAGAGGTAAGTGTTAAGCCCGATCCCTAATTTTTGAAGTACCAAAAACATGAATTAGACTTCTCTTATAAAGGATGTTTTAACCATTTAGTAAGAGGGAAAGGGGATTCCCAAGGCCCAACTCCCAATTTTATTTTTTTGTTTCTATCCTTCTTTTAAACTAGTTATTATTTTGCAATAAGGAATATATCTTGATTAATATAACTTGGTTTTGGAGGTATGCTTTCTTTTGAGGTAAATAAATGAGTAACACATGGTTTTTTATATGCAGGAGATATGCCACCAAAGGATCCCACAAAGATGAAGTACCAATACAAGGGATACCATCCACCTTCCAAAAATTTCTCCTCATACACAGAAATTGGAGACACTGACCTCAATCATGTCAACATGGAGGAGTTCAAGAGGAGAATAAGTGATGAAGAAATAAGAACATGTGCTGCTACAACACTAGAAAATTTTGGATTAGTACAAGTTGTTGCTTTCCCAGTAACCGTTCAATCTTTGGAGCTTGTCTTAACATGTGCTAACTATTACAATCACAGAACTAGGAAAGTGATGGGAGCATCAGAAGAAGTGGTACTTGATGTGAGCCCTGATATGATTGAGAAGATCTTCAGGATTCTCATTTCCCCTCAATATGAGGCAATTGATATGAAGAAATAAATTAAGTAGTTTGATGAAAATGACGCAAATAACCTCACTTCCATAAATAATATCATGTTTCTTACCCTAAGGAAAGTTTCTCTCAAGATGGCCTAGGTGCAACACAAGAGTGAGTTTAAAGAGGATATTAAGGAGTGAGTATTTAGATACCCCCATGCTATGGATTTCTATATGTGGATGGTTAAATTCATCATAACCATCAATGATGCCAAGAAAGACAAAATTAATTGGGAAACTCTTATAAGTGACCCAATTCATGAATAGTTAAAGATCGTTCGTCAAACATCAAATTTTTACATGACCTCCTACTTGGTTTATTTGTTATAAATTCTTAAGCCTCCTTAGGGCTAGATAGAGTGGGTTCCTTCGAGCTTGAAGAAGTTAGCATTTATGAACACTATCCTCAATTGAAGTTGGAGGATAGTTATACACATTTTTACGGTGTCAATGATAACTTTATTTATGTTGTGATCATAGGGTTGGATGGAGATTTCTCAAGAAGGATCTCCAATGAAGCCATGAAAGCACTAAAAATCTAGGGAAACTGGTATATTGAGTTCATAACTTTTACATATATCCAAGTGGCAGGCTTCAATAAGATGCCATATAAGCTTCCAAGGTACCCCTAAGAAAAAATGATCCTGTTGGAAGTTTGTAGACAAGTTAAATTCACCAATTAATAGAAGGAAAGCAAAAATCTAGATACAACTTCCCCATCAAAATGGGAGTATATTCTTGTGCAATCATGAAGAATGCAATGATTTATAATGTAGAACTGACAAAGTATAATATTGTGTTGTATAATGATGCTCGACACTGGTTCAACCCGATTGGCAAGATTGGCAAGAAGATAGGCTCTTTCTTCACTCACAAGCCTAAAATAGAAGATCATTGGGCTAACTATAAGGAGTAATTTGAAGGAGAATGAAAGATTACTGTCGGTTGACAGTAAAAAATGATCAAATCCTGTATAGAATCCCATGTGTCCAAGGATATGAAAGAAGATGGGAAAGTTCTTGACACCATTTACCACAAGCAACAAGTCTAAAATCAACTGATCTTCAATGAAGATTGTTCGGTAGATGAAAATGATGATATACAAATGAGGGCAACAAGTGTCATAGCCCATTCTCTCAAGTGGCTTAGACATCCTTTTCAAATGATGAAGTTGTCAAACCCTGCAATGGTAGTTGAGAAAGCCAAGAAAGGAGAAGGATTGTCTGTTGTTGTTGAGAAAGCCAAAGATACTACAAGGAGTTCACCTCCCAAGGTAGTAGGGAAGAAAAGAGAAGGAATCAATATTTGGTAGTTTGAGTGAGGAATATATTGAGGAAAAAGAGACTGGTGAGACAAAAGAGAACTAGAGAAGCAAATAGGGAATGAGCTACCTAGAGGGAAGCTCAAAAAACCTACTCCTCCATATGAATCCCCACTGCCTTCACCTCCTCCATAACCACATAACAAACCTATGTCTCCTCCTCCCAATAAACCTCCATCTCCCCCTCCTCTTCCTAAAGATGAACCACCAACTGAAGAGGAATAAAATCCCACCAAAACCAATAAAGAAGAGGTGATGAAAGAAGAGGTAGAAATAGAGAGAACCTCCCACTAAAGAGGAAATAGAGAGAAAGCCTCCCATTGAAGAGGAAGTAAAAAGATATCCTCCTAGAGAAGAAGAAGTGCCTAAAGAGTTCCATGTTAAAGAAATCCTTGCTGAGGAAAATGTAGCAGAAGAACATGGTGATCAGGAGGTGGACCAAACAAAATAGGTTCATGTTGAACAGACTAATGAATAAGAAGGGATTCATGAGGAAATAATCCAAGAAGAAGAGGTAAGAGAAAAAATTGAGCAAAGGGAGACCAAACCAGATGATGCAAAAGGCTCCCAAAATACTGAAATCCTCTCTTCTCCCCTTTGAAAAATGTCTGTTGATGTGCCTATTTGGCTCAATCATACCATTCAAAGAAAGCAAAGGACATATGTGGAAATCAGCTCAAAACAAATTTTGAGCATTTTTTCAGAGGATTTCCAATCTCCAGTCAGAAGAAGAGAGCTTGAAGAATATCAGCTATCATAATGGATGATCAGGGCAATAGAGCAACAAAAATAGTCGTCGCATTAGTTGATAAATTTGAATCAAAAATAAGGACAGAAGGCTACCAGATTGAGCAAGTTCATCTAGGAGTCCAGACAAGGCAAGGAGAGAAGAAGTCTCCAAATGTCTATTTTTTCTATCCTAAAGAGGATGCAGAAAGATGAGAGCACAAAGGAAGAGTTAAAAGCTTAGGTGGTCCAATTAATGGCCTATATAGATTGTAGCTCTTGAGTCTGCATTTCAAGCTATCTTAAAGGGTGAGATCAGGCATTCTGGTCTAGATAGATGGATTTTGATAGCTCAACAATGGAAATCATATTTTTTGACTTTGGAAAATGAAGTGCTAAAGAAACTAATAAATTCTTATCAATCCATTAGTGATGAAGATAGTGCAACTCAACAAATTGAGCTAAGCATTTATGAAGAGCTATTAGCTTGGGAGGATTACATCCCAATTTTGCAAAAAATAAAGGAAAAATCAATGGAATATCTTATAAAAGCTTCAATAATCAAAGAGGAAGATTAGGATAAACTTCTTGAGTGGCTAAGAGCAATAGATTTCAGGGTAAAGATTATAAATAAGTACAAGTCCAAATTGAACAAAAATAGAAACCAAGAAAAATAAACAATGAATGAAACCGCTAATCAATTGAAGATTTAGACTGCACATTTTGGGAAATGCATGTGTTAGTGAGAGACCCCAACAAGACTGTTGAGGAATTAAGAAATCAAATGCGGGGACAGGTTACAGAGGTAGAAATAGATAAAATGATGAATAAAAAGGTGAAGCTCCAATCCTTTCAAGAAGAGTCATCTGCCTTCAACAACCTCCAACAGCAAATGGAGAAATCTTCCTTTGACCACAAAATAAAGTTTCAATATCATAAAGGACTAGTGATGGAAAAAATGAATGAAGTGGTATCAACATTCATTGATAGCTTGGTTAAATAAATGAATACATGAGTTATTGTTAAGTTTTATTTTTTAAATAAACTATTGTAATAATTTCCCACACCCTGTTGGTACAATAATAGTCGATGTTGGAAATTTAGATAGCTATTAGTTACTTCCAGTTAGTTTTTTTGTTTCCTTTGTTTTAGTTTAGTTGAACTGAGACTTGAACTAGGGCACCTAATTATACTTTAGTTATATTTTCAGTTTGCTTTTAGTTAGTTTTGGAGTGTTGTAGTTCTAGTTTGCTTATTTGTTAGATTCACAATTATAGGAACTCAGATTTCTATATTTGGATCATTTTGGAGGATACAATTTTGATGTATTGTACACGATAAACTTATGAATTCTTAGCATGGATTTTCGTACTAAATTTGTGGAGATCTGAATTTTGATTAATCAAAGGATTGTGCCTATTTTGTATGCATCTCAAATTGATGTCTTGGTAATGGTATGATTGCTTCATTTAATCTAAATTGATAAATTAATGAAATATTATATGTTATTTTGGGATTAAGTAAGGTTTTATCTAAGATCTATGCATGTTTGATGACGTTTTGATTTGATAAAATCTAAAAATATTATGTTTGGTTGATGTTCCCTAGAATATTGCATCATTGTTAAAAACAAATGTGTGAATGGCTATTTGTATTAATGACGATTGGAAATATTTTGTTTAAACACTCAAAATTGATTAATGATGCAAGTTGTATCATTATCTGTTATATTAGAATTTATTTCATTTTTCCTTGTTACCCTTTCCATATTTTGACTTTTCTTTTAAACTAGTTTGAAAACATTGAAAAGAGAATTGAATTGACATAAATTTGATATAGATCTAAAATGTAATTTATTTCCTAAATAGTTGAACTATTATTTTTGAATTGCATGTCTTTGAGATCATTTATAGAAAGCTAACAACCCAGATCCCTTATGAAAAACATTGATAACAACCACTTTGATATCCCACATGGTCAAGACCTGACTATAAAGGAAACTTGGAGTAGATTTTCTACTTTTCAAGAGAAGAAATAACCTATTATTACTTAGCAAGTTGGAAGTGTTAAAACTACCCTCAACAAAATTGGCACTAGGAGGGGATGAACATTAGCAAAGATGGAAAACATAGTATCTTTTTTCTCAAAAAAGTACTATAGAGTCCTTAGGTATTCCCCCAACAAAGGAGATCGAATTATCCCAAAAAAATAAGGTAAGGAGTGATAAAGGTAAAAGCAAGGGTGAAAATTTTAACACATTATCATCACCACTAAACCCAGATCTGCAATCCTTGCATGTAAGTCCAATCTCACCCCAAAACGTGGTTTTTGTTGTACCTCCACCAATAACAATGACCTTTTTCATAGTAAATGAAAGTTCTCCATTATTGATGGGAGGACTTCTTCATGAGTTACCCAAAAACCCAGAGGAATTCTTTCCAAAATATTTATATGGTGAATCTTGAACAACAAAAGACCATATAAAGGCATTCAAAGAAATCTACAATAGAGCCTAGATTGGTCACCAAGATGTAGTTTTCAAATTATTCCCATACTCCTTAAGAGAATTTTCTTATAACTGGTATCTTAATTTACTTAGAGGGGGAATCATCACGTGGCAAGATTTGTAAACTAAGTTCATCAATCAATTCAAGATCTACACAAATCCTGCCATTTTGTATCACCAATTTGTGTCTTGTAGGAAAGAACCCAATCAACTCATCAATATTTATAATACAAGGTTCCATGAAACAAATAAAAGGCTAGTTGATCCATACATTATGCCTAAGTTAGCTACAATTTAGACGTATTTGATATCCTTAGATCCCTTAACCAGCTTATTTCTGAGAATATTACCTGGAGATAATAGAGAATTTTTGGGTAAAATATATAACGAATCAATCATCTTTTCTCATAAAATGGATCCCCAAGAATGGAATCCTTCTAGATTTTTACCATCATTAGGTCCACCAAGCATGACAAATCATATCCCTAGAATAAACAATTCCCTGAGCAATCACACACCCATGATGAATCCTATCCTAGGAGCAATAAATTTGCTACAAAATTTGTTTCCTTACCATCAAGCCCATGCTACACCCATGCTTACATATCTAGGTTATGGGAAATAATTAAACATTACCAATGCTAATGAGACAAGATAGTCAGGAAGACCATTCTTTGATAGGCCAACAATGCTTTCAAGCTTAGGAAAAAGTGCCCAACTAGCCTCTAAGTTTGATACCATGAAGAAGATGTTATCTCTCAAGTCACAAGTGAGCTCACCCACTTGAGAGTTAACCCTCCTCATATAGGAAAAAACCAAAGCTAGGTAAATAGTCAAAACTATAACCATAATCAAGATAACAATCAAAACAACCAAGGTTTCCAAGGTAGAAATTTCACCTCATAGACCAAACAAACCTTGGAATACTAAGCCAAATAATGGAGGGGTTCCAAACCCCCTAGAAAGTGAAAATATGGTAAACTCAAATTCCCATGGTTTTAATTCCCATGAAACCTTTGATCATAGCGAGTTTAACTGTCTAGAGATACAAAGAGTATCTACAATTATACAATGGAATACTCAAACTTCCCCTGAAAACATGAATGCAATGATGGTAGATTATTTTGCATTGTTGAGTGAAGCAAACATAAATCATCACTCAAAAGAAGAGGAATTTACCTTTCCTTTTGAAAATGAGAATGAACCAAAAAATAATGATATATTTGCTTTTCAATAGATCTAAAGTACTTACAACTTGAGAAGCAAGAGAGAGCCTTTAACTGATAGAATTCCACCAAGGGCGAGCCCTACCCCTTTTGATCCTCATGTAGAAAATAATATCCCAACTCCCAAGGGGCCTTTCAGAGGTAGTTTCAGGCCCAAAAATTTCTAGATTCATAAATCCCCCAACCTGAGTGAGGAAAAATGCAATGTAGTAGAGGATTTAAAGAAAATAAAAGTTAATATTTTCATTTATGACATGTTGCAAAACTATCCCAATCAGAAAGATGCACTACTAAAATCCTTGGACAATCCCAAAACTATACCTACTAGCACTCCTCAAAATTACAAAGGGAAAGCTTTGAGTTCTTTAGATGCAATGGCCACAATATTCAAAGGTAAAATTGGATTTCTCCCATTCTTATTAACTATTCAAATGTTTCAAAAGAATTTACATAATTTTTTAGTTTATTATGGAGCCTCATACAATGTGATACCATATTCCATATGCAAAAATTTGGGAGTGAATCCCAAGCATGCCAATAGGGTGGTAGTTCAAGATAGAGGAAAATTCATAGGAGAATTGAAAAATGTCCATGTATAGCTACCCTCAGATCCTAGAATCCAAGAGTACATTGATATACATGTGGTAGACATTCCTCAGATGTACGAAATTCTACTCAATAGGGAATGGACTAGGTGCTTGAGAGGATGGTTTTCCACTGACTTTACCCAACTATGGTTACCATAGAGAGGACTAAATAATCAAATCAAAATTGATGCTAAACCCAGACTAAAACACATGATTATTTAATATAACGATCCAAATGAGGTAGCATCTACAAAACTAGACTTAGGAGTCTGCAAAATGAATTATATAATGATGATGTACTTAGTGACTAATGAACCATTAGATGCAGATAGTCCTATCAAAGGATTGCAAGAATTTGAACCTTTTGACCTTATTTTCCAAGAATTATAAGAAAAATGTATGATAATATGACTAACCTTGGAAAGTATGTAGACACATTTGTGTTGTTGTTAATAGGATGGTGTCAGATTCATGATAAAGACCATTCTAATTTCTCATGCTTCACTTTCCAAGATGCATTGGAAAGATTAAAGATGATTTGTTGTCAAAATCAACAAGAAAGTGATTTTTAGATGGAACCGTGATATTAGATGACCAGACAAAATTAGATGAAGATTCTAAGACCCATAATTATTAGATCTTAGAAGATGAGTAAAGCACTATTAAAGATGTTTCTAGGCTCCCTTCAGATGAACCTATAGAAAAGGGAATTCCATTATCAATAGAGGAAATCTCAATTGAATTTAAGGATGAAGTAGTGACAAATTTTGGTACTCCCAATCAAAAGGATGCTCATGTGAAGAAGGAAGAGCCATATGCACCAGTCCTTGAAAAGAAAACAATGTGGAAACTCAAATTTGATGGATCCAAGTGCAAGCAAGGAAATGGTGTTGGGATTGAGTTGATCAACCCCCAAGGAAAGTCATTTTTGGGTGCTTTCAGGCTACAATTTACCTACATGAATAACACAACAGAATATGAAGAATTAATCAGAACTAGCTCATCAAAATAAAGTAAAGCATTTTTTCATGGATGGAGACTCCCAATTGGTCATAAGACAAGTTAGAAGTCTAGTATTCCTTCCATGACAAAAGGTTATCTACTTACAGGAATTGAGTATGGGATTTGATTGAATATTTTGAAGCATTCAATATAAAATATATTCCCTGAAGAAAAAATTACGTTGCAAATGCTCTCATTGTCTCATCCAACTCTTTGCTACCAATGACTAGATCTTGTTTGAAGAGGTTTTCAATAGAGATGATTCCTACACCATCCATTCCAAATAACATCATAAATTTTTAGGTATTCGAGGATGATCAATATATCCTTGAATTCATCACCAACTCTAGAATTTTTTCTACCCAAATCATCAATGAGTGCAACAGAGATCCATTTGAGATGGTTGAGGATGGCATTATCAATTTAAAGACCAAAAATATTCCCAAGGGAATGGTTGCTTTGGAAATAATATTCGACCAAGACAACACCACCAGGTCTTAGAAATTCACCTCGAACATAGGTGGAGGAAAATGTGACCCTCATAATCTAGGAGATGGAGTAGATAAGAGAGAGTTTTTCATTGGTCATGTCTACACTACCGAGGAAAGAAATGATATAATAAGGGATTTAAAAGATTATAGAGAAGTGATCACCTAAAGTTACAAAGAATTAAAAACTTATGATACCTTGGTGATTAATCATATCATTCCTCTAAGCCTTTCAAGCAAAGGCAATGTCTGGTCAACAGCTTACTTGAGCCATTAATCCAAAAAGAAGTTCAGAATCTATTGAGTTCCAGAATCATTTATCCAGTAAGATATTCAACTTGGGTGGAAAATTTGGTACCTATAAGAAAGAAAAATGGAGAAATTTGACTATGTGTCAATTTTTGAAATCTGAACTGAGTATCTGAAAAGGATAATTATCTGCTACCCTCACTGGATGAAGTTTTGTAAATAGTAAATGGATCTTAGATGATGTCATTTTTAGATGGGTATTCTAGCTACAATCAAGTAATGGTCTAAGAGGAAGATAGGTTAAATATATCCTTCACCACCAAGTGGGGAACCTTTGTGTATCAAAGAATGCCTTTTGGACTCATTAATATTAGAGAGCCACTTTCCAAAGAGCAATAGGCATAGCTTTCAAAGGGCTAATTGGGAAGTGCATCATCATATATTTGGATGACCTCACTCTATCCTCTAAGAATAGAGCTGATCTCATAAGTGACCTACATAAGATCCTCCAAATATGTAAGGAATCAAGTATTTCACTAAATCCCAAGAATTTTATTTTCAAAGTTACTGAGGGAAAGCTCCTCGGTCATATTATTTATGAGAAATGTATCTCCATAGACCCTGATAGGATTAAGTCCATTCTGAAGTTGTCACTGCCAAATAGTAATAAAGAATTGAAATATTTCTTTGGAAAGATTAATTTTATGAGGAAATTCATTAGTGGATTTATAAAAATTGTGTGTCCTTTAAATGATATGTTGAAGAAGGACACAAAGATTGAGTGGAATGTAGAATCAAAGAAGACTTTCCAAGATATAAAAGAAGTCATAACTAGCGCACCTACGTTGGCTAGTCTAGATTACACTAAGCCCTTCAATATTTATGCTTTTGCTTCAGAACATTCATGTGTTGGTGTTCTAACTCAAAAGGGAGAATACAATGATGAAAGTTTGATAGGTTTCATGAGTTACCCTTTCAAAAATGTTGAAGTAAGGTATCCTACCTTAGATAAACAATCATTTTCTCTAGTAAAAATTATGAAGAAGTTTAGACACTACATCCTAAGGATCAAAGTGATAGTCATGGTTCCCAATGCTACGGTGAAAGCCATGTTTATGCAAAATGAGCTCGGGGAACGAAGGGGTAAATGGATGGCTATTCTACAATATTTTGACATGGAAATTCAACCCTTGAAGTTGGTAAGAGGCCAAGGATTATCAAAGACATTGGTTGGAGCAGATAAACAATTGGTGTGTCAGTAGTACACATAAAAGGATATCACATCAAACATGTGGTATAAATATATTATCTAGTACTTGTTACAAAAAAAGTGCCCAAACGGTATGAATGCAGCTCAAAGATGAGCATTAAGAATCAAAATTCAAGCATACATGGTAAAAACTAGAATCCTATACCAAAGAAATTATGAGGATATCTATTTAATATTCCTAGATAAAGAAGTTGTTTTAGTTCTAACAAAGTTTCATGATAAATTTGGTACTGGAAATGGTTCAGCTAAAGCAACTGCTCACCAGATACTAAGGGCGGGATATTATTGTCCCACTCTATTCAAAGATGTTTTTCAACATGTTAATACTTGTCATATATGTCAAATAGGAGCTAGCATAGAAAGAAATGCACCTATGCCATTACAACTCATATATGAGGTATATCCTTTTGTCCAATGGGGCTTGGATTTTATAAGACTGATATAACCCCACTCGTTTAGAGGACACAGGTTCATTTTGGTAGTTATGGATTATTGCACTAGATGGTTTGAAGTGGTTGCTTGTCGACAAAGTACGATAGAGGTGGTAATCAAATTCTTAGAGGATCACTTAATGACTAGGTTTGGAATGCCATTTTCTCTAGTGTGTGATAATGGTTCCTCTTTTTCATCAGTTCAATTTGTGCAATGGGATTTTGAGCATAAAGTTATTTTAAAATATTCATCCAATTATTACCCCCAGGGTAACTAAATCACATATTCAACTAATAAAAACTTTATAGGTTTCATTAAGAAATTATAGATAAAAATCCAAAATATTAGCACTCTCACATCAAATTTTTACTATGGGTGGACCGAACTAGAACCAAAAATGTCTTAAGGACATCCCCTTACCAATTGGTTCATATTTTGGAACTCGTATTTCCCATGAATCTTAGAATTCCTACCTTAAAATTCATGGAGAGTTATCTGGACATGGATGACAAAGTTCAGGTTAGGTTGATGAACCTGCTAAATCTAGATGAAAAGAGAAATGTTGCTCTTGAGCATGTTTTGAAACATCAAGTTGTAGTCAAGTGACAGTTTGACAAAAGATATAGAATAAATTCTTTTAGGATCTCAAATATTTTCTTGCTTTGGGATAATTCCAAAGAGAAGAAAGGAAGCCATTTGAATTTCAATCAACTTTGGACAGGCCCTTATCAAATATCTAAGATTTTAGGGGAAAATACCTTCAAGGTCAATACTATGACAAGAGAACCAACCCCATTTCCTGTCAATGGGTAGTTTCTCAAACAATATTTTGGTTCCTAGAGAGGGAGTTTTTCTCCTTGTATATTATTAGAGTAGGTTTGTCATTTTTGTTTTGTTTCCTTTTTTATTTTGTTTGTTGTGTTGTCTCCTATTCTCATTTTGTTTTTTTTCCTATCTCATTCTTCCCTTTGTTTTTTATGGGTTCCATGAAGGTTATAAGTTTGAATATCAACCATGAATAGGATACCTATGGTATTTTTATTTTCAAACTTTTTCCTTGTTTAAATTAAAGGTCTACTAATTCATTATTAAGCTTGGAAGTTGTAGATAATCTAGTGTATGAATTTAGTTACCTGAATCTTACTATCTACAAACTAAATAAATCAAGATTTGGATTTAGGATAGATGGTAATGACATTTAAACTGAAGGAAATCTAAAAATTATGTCTTTCTTAGTGACCACCATGATTCCCAACCCAACACCGGGTGATAGCTTGGAGAAAAGATTATTAAGAAAAGAAACAAAAAATCAAGGATAAACTATAAAATGGGTGATTCAAATAATATCTACTGAGGCTATGGATTCCCAATTTCCATCTGGGCTATGGACACCTGGCTAGAAGTAGAGCTATGTCCAGGTCACACTAACTAAGTTCTAAACATGAAAAGAGAAAAAATATATGAATAAAAATAGTTTGGAGAAAGGAAAGATCAAACCACTTATCTTGATTCATAGTTCATTCCATCTCATTCACATCCTATCTTGAGGGAATAAATTATGTGCACACACTATGATATTCAAGTATCCTATTGTGATAGGTGAATTGATCAGAATACTCAAATTGGCATAGACCCCTTTGCTTAATTATGGGTTTTTTTCCCTTTGAGTTTAAGCCTATTTGAAATTTTTTGAAGGGGAAATGCTTTTCAAGAATTTTTTCGTTGGTTGTTGTTTGTTGTTCCTTGAACTCACGCCTCATTTTGTTATTTGACAAAATAGGGACCCCCTCTTTTTCTTTTGTTGGCATGTTGTCAGCTTTCTTCCTCCTTTCTTTTCTTTCTCTTTCTTTCTCTTTCCCTTTCCCTCCCTTCTTTTTCCTTCTTTCTTTTCCTCTCTTTTTCTTTCCTTTGAGTATCTTTTTGAGATTTGGGAAATCAAGCTTCCTCATATTTCCATACCAAGAATGTCAGGCCCAATCCCTGATGCCTATCTCAGTGCTTGATGTTATTTTTTGTTTTTCATCCTGTCAAAATTTGAGCATTAGGTGTTTGCTATGTCGAATTCTTGACTCTAAGGCCTAATGGTGGTGACTTCTTGTCACCTTGAGTCCCACACCTGTAAAATCAGTCACTCAAATTAATAGTGTTTCCAAGTTCTTAAATGTCATAATTAACGAGTAATTAAGGAGGCATCGATGGACGGTATTATTAATTTTTGAAAGCCCATTTTTATAATTATCCTTTGTTGTTGCATTTGAAGAGCTCTACAATTTTTTTGAGAGGCTTCCTACACAAATTTTGTATACCATTATCACTGTGCTTATGTGTTTTCTAGTACATGGGCTCATGTTTTTGTCATTTCTTGTTAGTGTTTGTTGGTTTGTGTGGGTGCTCGTGTTCACGGTTTTTCTGTAGTTCATGGTGTTTGTTTCTGCCCCTCTTGTGCATTTTCTCCAAGTTTGATCAAAAGATCTGTTGAAATGTTAATCTTTCCTCATTTTCCATGATTATGCATGTTGGTTTTGCTTGTGTGCATGTTGTTTTTCATTTTTAAAATTGATCTGGCCTTTCATTTTTGTTTTCTTTTGTTTGCTCTTTTCATGTTGTTTCTTTTTTTCTTTTATTTTTTTCTCTTCTTGTTCATCACCAAATCCATTTTTTCCTTGATGCATCAATTGAGGATGTTTATGATGTCATTTGATCATGCGTCGGGCCTCAACCTTGCTAAGGTTTTCTTTCCTTAGAATTTTTTTTTTAGTCACCTTTCAGACATCAGGTGTCGGAGTGTCGACTTACTTCTTAGCTCACTATGTATTAAGAGTCATGATAAAACCCTGACCCTCAATCCTTGATCTTCCCCCAAAGATCATAAGTCTTGATAACCAAGCATTCAAATTTTGAGTTTTGGTCATAAGCCCTATCAACAAATGAATAAATGATAAACTAAAACCCCAATCCCCAAGAATCCAATGCAAAGACTTAGCTAAAAATACTTAAGTTGAGAACCATCTTTCAATTATCACCGGTCAATTATACCGTTTACATACTTTCTTATGAAGGTAGAAGGTAGGTGTTAAGCCCAATCCCTGATCCCTAAAATGCAATACAAAGACTTAGTGAATTCCTTGTTTTAAGAAACTCTTTCAAGCATCACTGATTGGGCATACATTTTACGTTGTCTCTTATTGAGGTAGAGGTTAGAAGGTCTCCCCGATCTCAGATCCCCAGAACTATAAAACAAGATTGCTTTATTTATATGAATTAAAACATTGGAGCATGATTATGATTAAGGTTTAGAAGAATTTTATGCCTGATGTCAAAGTGAAAAGAGATTTTCAGATGTCGAGGCTTGAATGTTTCCTTTACTAAAGGATGAACTCAAATAATAAATGATAGATAATATCTTTGATCCCCAACTCCCAAAAACCTGCAAAAGTATTTTGATGTTAATAGTTTGACTTACTCCCTAAGTTCATCAAATTATTGCAAAAAAAATAAAAAATGAGGTAGGTCTGATCCCGACTCTCGAATGTATTGCAAATAAGATTCTTGTCTTTTTGAGGTAGAGGGTAAGAGTTAAGCCCAATCCTTGATTTATGAAGGACCAAAAACATGAATTAGACCTCTCTCATAAAGAATGTTTTAACCATTTAGTAAGAGGGAAAGGGGAGGCCCAATGCTCAACTCTCGAAAAGTTGTTTTGTTTCTAGCCATCTTTTAAACAAGTTATTATTTTTCAATAAGGGATACATCTTGATTAATATAACTTGGTTTTGAAGGTCTGCTTTCTTCTCAGGTAAATAAATGAGTAACACATGGTTTTAGATATGCAAGAGGTATGCCACCAAAGGATCATATAGAAATGAAGTACCAATACAAGGGATACCATCCACCTTCTAAAATGTTCTCCTCATACACAGAAATTGGAAACACTGACCTTGGTCATATCAACATGGAGTTCAAGAGGAGAATAAGTGATGAAGAAACAAGAACATGTGCTGCTATAGTACTAGAAAATTTTGGATTAGTACAAGCTACTACTTTTTCAATTACCATTCAATCTCCAAAGCTTGTCTTAACATCTGCTAACTATTACAATCATAGAACCAAGAAAGTGATGGGAGCATTAGGAGAAGTGGTACTTGATGTGAGCCTCGACATGATTGAGAAGATCTTTAGGATTCTCATATGCCCTTAATATGAGGTAGTTGATATGAAGAAGGAAATTAAGTACTTTAATAACAATGAGGCAAATAACCTCACTTATATAAATAATAACATGTCACTCACCCCAAGGAAAGTTGCTCTCAATATGGCCAAGGTGAAGCATAAGAGTGATTTTAAAGAGGATATCAAGGACTTGATTGTCCTACTAAGTAGAGTATTCAGATACTCCCATGCTAGGGATTTATATCTGTGGATGGTTAAATTCATCATAGCCATCAATGATTCCAAGAAAGACAAAATTGACTAGGCAAATATTATAAGTGACACAATTCACGAATAGTTAAAGATTGTTCTTCAAAAATAAAAGTTGTACATGATCTCCTACTTGGTTTATTTGTTATCTTCTCAAGCCTCCTTCCCAGGAGTAGACAAAGTGGGTTCTTTCAAGCTCGAAGAAGTTACCATTTATGAACATTATCCTCAACTGAAGTTGGAGGATAGTTATACACATTTCTACATTGTCAATGACAACTTTATTTATGTTGTGATCAAAGGGCTGGAGGGATATTTCTCCAGAAGGATCTCTAATGAAGCCATGGAAGCATTAAACATCTAGGGAAAATGGTATATCAAGTTCATAAATTTTACATATATCCAAGTGGTGGGCTTCCATAAGATGCCATATAAGCTTCTAAGGTACCCCTCAGAAGAAAAAAAAATGATCTTGTTGGAAGTTTGTAAACAGGTGAGTGAAATTCACCAATTAATAGTAGGAAAACACAAATCTAGGTACAACTTCCCTAATAGAATGGGAGTATATTCTTGTGTAAATAGGCATAATGTAGGGAGTGTTGATGTATAACTATCAAAGTATAATCTTGTGTTGTATAATGATTCTCGAAACTAGTTCAATCCAATTGGAAATATTGGTAAGGTGATAGGCTCTTTCTTCATTCACAAGCCTAAAATAGAAGATCTTTGGGCTAACCATGAGGAGGAATTTGAAGTGAGAATGAAATATTATTGTTGGTTGACAATAAAAATGATCAAATCATATACAAAATCCCATGTATCCAAGGATATGAAAGAAGATGGGAAAGTTCTTGATCCCATTTACCACAAGCAACAAGTCTACAATTAGCCAATCTTCAATGAAGATTGTTTAGTAGATGAAAATGATGATATACATGTTAAACAAGACAACTAAGAGGGGGGTGAATCAGTTGTAGAAAATTCTAATTCTTAAAACATTCACTAGAACTTAGATCAATCACACTTCTTTACTCTGCTAAAATGATTAAACATTTAAGTGTAAGGAAAAAAACTGAAAAGCATCACACAAACACAGTAACACCAAATTTATGTGGAAAACCCAATGAGGGAAAAACCACGATGAGGATTATCTCACAATATAAAGAATATCAAAACCAATTACAAAGGCTCGCTGCCAAAAAAGGCTTACTGCCAAAACAAGACTAGCTATTCAGATCAGGACTCACTATCCAACAAGGGTTAACCACCCAGAGGGCTCACTGCCATAGAGATACAAAGAAGATAGAAGAGATATGTTATAGAGAGAATAAAATCTCAATGCAACATATATTTCCACCACAATTCACTCAACCACTTGCAGACATGCATGAATGATAGATTGCACCTTCAGCTCACTGCATCTGAAAACTCAGTATTTAGAATTCGCATTGATCTACCACATTTGCATCACATATACACTATTTCACATCTATCTACTCTATTTCTTTGCACTTATCTATTTTTACATCTTTCACCACTAACTCATCCTTTATTTATACCATCTTCAACTTTGAAACATATCCAAAGTCATCCATCCATCACTAAATTCAAATTGGGTCAGTGCCAAAACATCCTAGGGTGGAATTAGAATGAGGGTGACCCAAACACATGCTTGATGAGGATCCAAATAGGTCCCAACATTCTTCATGAACTTTGAAAGTAGTGTTCAACATAGGGTCGGCCAAACCAGTGTAAAACACATAGAACAATTAAGCACACGCAACCCTTAGCACGATCCAATCCTTCCAAACACCAAAATTATCTTCATCACAATCATAACATCTTAACTCTAGAACCACAAGTCATAAGACTCAACCAAAAATAAATCTATACCAACAACATTTCTCCCAGACCTAAGCCAGATACACAGAAAACCACAATTCACAACTAATGAACATAACTCGCATTGTACAATGAATAAGAAGCCAAAAATCTGGATATAGTAGCTTCCAACAACCATGATCAACATATCTTAACCACACAAACATAGGAGAAAAACCCGAAGCAACCACTAAACACTTGCAACCTTTCTTTATTAAAATTTTCTCAATATCCTTGATATATTCAACCAATAACCTGCATCGATGACATCAATGACAATAGCAACTAGTTGATAACCAATTGACCAGTTGACATCAATGACAACACCTTCATTCTTGCAACAATCTCCCCCTTTTTCATTGATGGAAACACATAATGTGAAAAAAAACATCAAAGACAACACACTAGCTCTTAATACACTTTTCATGATTTTGCTTTATGTTTCTCCCCATTAGTAGATAATCTTCTTTTTTTACATCTTCCTCATTCCTCATCTTCCCCTTTGACATCAATGGCAAAGGCAAAGGATATTTTAAATTAATTTCCCCTTTGACATTAAGAACAAAATACTCTTTCAATGACAACACATGACACTACCTGCTCCCCCAAAGAGGTAGCCACCAAAATATCAATCCAGAAGAAAGATAGATCCATAGACCCATCGAAATGATGCATCTAGTTTGAGAAAGGAGGGGAAATGACCCCTAACTTCTCTCAGAGATACTCAAAAGTATCTTTAGGAAGAGCCTTCATAAATATATTAGCAATTTGATCCTTCATAGGTACATACTCAAGCTTTACTTCATTCTCCACAACCTTCTCTCTCAAGAATTGATACATGATAGATATATGCGTTGTCCTCGAGTGCACCACTAGATTCTTTGAAATATTAATTACACTTGTATTATCACTGAAGATAGAAATAGGATCATCATACACTACTTTGATATCTTTTAATGCCTATTTCATCCATAAAACTTGTGTACAACAAGATGCAGCAACAATATACTCAGCTTTAGTAGTAGATAAGAAAATTGAATCTTGTTTTTTACTCAACCATGCCACCAATCTGCAACTAAGAAAGAATGCACCGCCACTTGTACTTTTTCTATCATCTATACATCCAACCCAATCTGCATCTATATAAGCACTTAGTGTGAAGTCAATATCCCTAGGATACCATAAGCTATAATCTAGAGTGCTATTCAAATATTTGGATATTCTTTTAATAGCAACAACATGTGTTTCCTTAGGATCTTCTTGAAATCTAGCCACAAGACAGACAACATGCATAATATCCAATCTAGTAGTAATCAAATACAACAGTCCACCAATCATACGTCCATATTTGATTTGATCCTTAGGTGAATCATCATCTTTACCTAATTTGCAACCGGTCACCTTAGGAGTGCATACCGGTTTGGAACCATCCATCCCAAACTTCTTCAATATCTCTTTCACATACTTTGATTGTGAAATAAAAATCCCTTTCTCTATTTGATTAATTTGTAGCCCAAGAAAGAAATTCATCTCTCCAAACATAGACATCTCAAATTATTTTTGTGTTTCTTCTGCAAAAATCTTACACATAATTTCAATTCCTCAAAAAATAATGCCATCAACATATACAACCACAATCAAGATTTTGTCATTTTCAATTTTAAAATACAGATTACTATCTATCATACCTTTGTTGAAACCTTGTTGAATCAAGCACTTGTCTAACCTTGCATACTAAGCTCTAGGAGCTTTCTTCAATCCATATAAAGCTTTCTTCAATCTGTAGACCATATCTGGTTGATCTGACAACTGAAATCCTTTTGATTGTTCCATGTAGACCTCTTCTTCCAGCTCACCAATCAAAAATGCAGACCTAACATCCATCTGATAGACCTTGAAATCTTTATGAGCAGAAAACACTAAGAACATCCTAATAGCTTCCATTCTTGCCACTGGAACAAAATTCTCCTAAAAATATATGCCTTCCTTGCTTTATTTTTGACCACTTCTCCATTCTCATTCAACGTGTTTATGAATACCCACTTTGATCCAATTATGTTTTTATCTGTCGGTCTAGGGACCAATTCCCAAGTTTGATTCTTCTCAATCTGCATAAGTTCTTCTTTCATAGATTCCATCCAATGTTCATCTTTACATACTTCACTTATAGTCTTTGATTCAATCTCAAAAAGTAAACATAGATTTATCTCACCAGCAGTAGCTTTGCTTCTTGTCAATACTCCTTTTGTCTTGTCTCTAATGATTTTATTTTTTGAATTATTTTTCAATACATACTTAAGTTTCTTAGGGGACACCATCAAAGCTTCTTCTTCTTCTTCATTCTGCTTCTCTTTCTCATCCTTCTCATGTTCTTCCACAACTTCTTCAATCCTTATGCAATCAGGTTCATCAGATACATATCCATCAACATCAATTAAATTCTTCATTGCTTCATCAACCTTGACATTTGTGCTTTCTACAATATTTCTCAGTCTTTTATTGAAATATTTGTAAGCTTTAATTTTAGTAGAATATCCAAGAAAAAATACCTTCATCACTTCTAGCATCAAACTTCCCTAAATTTTCTTCATCCCGTTTGATATAACATTTGCTTCCAAATACCTTGAAGTACTTAATAGTAGGAATTCTTCCACACCATAGCTCATAGGGGGTCTTTGTACTGTTTGTTCTTGCTTGAACTTGATTGAATACATAAAAAATAGTGTGAATAGCTTCTCTCTAGTAAACTTTCGGTAAACCAGCCTCAGTGATCATTGATCTAGCAGCTTCTTGAATTGTTTTTTTCTTCATTTCAAAAACTCCATTCTACTGAGGAGTTCTCAGAGCAGATAACTATCTTTTTTATTCCATGAACTTAACAAAACATATTAAACTCATGGGAGGTGAATTCACCACCTCTGTCAGACCTTAAGCATTTTATCCTAAATTTACTTCATTCTCAACCATAGCTTTGAATGTCTCGAATCTATCTAATGCATCATACTTTTCACTAAGAAATGTAACCCATGTATACCTAGAGTAATCATCAATCAAAAGCATAAAGTACCTTTCACCTTGTAGAATTCTCACTCTTGTAGGACCACAGAGATTTGTATGAATTAAATCCAGTAGTCCAATAGTAAATTGTTCCTTTGATCTGAAATTATTTCTTGCTTGCTTTCCAAACTGACAATTATTGTAAATAGCATTAACGGGCTTTGTAATCCATGGTAAATCTCTCACGGCTTATACTGCACTAATTCTTTCCAAATTATCAAAATTCATATGACACATTATCCAATGCCATAGCCAACTATCATTAATCTAATTCATAAATCATCATCCATCAGCACCATTAATTTGATATATATATTTCCTTCAAATTTCTTTCCTGGTCCAATCATTGTTCCAGAGTCTTTTCTAATTTCACATCTTTCATTCTTAAATATAATATTATATCCTTTACTACACATATGTCCAACACTCAAAATATTATGCCTTAAGCCCTTAACATAGTAGACATCATCAGTATTATGCTTGCCATCAAAACTTGTTGAACCTATCCCACAAATCTTAGCACCAGTATCATCTCCAAACATAACTAAACCTCCATCATATTTTTCAAGTTTAACAAACTTAGTCTTATCATTGGTCATGTGATGTGAATAACCACTATCAACAACCCAATAGTTCTTTTCCTATTTAGAATGTAGGGAAGAGATTACAGTACCTTCATCTTTCTCTTTCTCCAAAGGGAATTCCTTCACCTATTTTTTAGAATTAGCAAGTAGGTTCATCTTTTATAGCCAAGAACAAGCATTCATTGTCATCAGGATCTCCATAGTAAGATTCCTCATCAAAAATACTATCATCCTCATTCACATAATATGCTCTTTTGATCTTCTTACCTTTGTTTTCTTTGTTAAATCTTTGTTTATTCCTCTTAGCTCTTTCTAGACATCTCGAAGCATAATGACCTATTCCTCCACAACTAAAGAATTTAAAGGATAACTTACCTTCATACTTACTGGAGCCTTTCTTCATCCTTCTCACAAAGTTAGCTTCTACTTCATCAATATTTTCTTCATCCAGATCTTCAGCTCTTGTAGCCTTAAAAGTGGTTTCTGATTTGGATCCATTTCTAAAATTTGGCTTTCTCATCTCACAAGATATCAAAGTTCCCAATAATTGATCTTTAGTGTAACTCTTATAGTCTATATGCTCTTCAATAGCACATACCTTTTTGTTGTATGCATCGACAGTTCTAAGAATCTTCTTTACAATCCCGAATTCATCTATTGTAGCACCAAGTCCTCGCATTCCACCTACTATCTCATCCAATATCTGTACATAGGATTTAACATTCTCATCTTTTGAAATATGTAGGAGCTCAAACTGTGTCTCCAAATTCTGCAACTTTTCCTCTTTGACCCTTTCATCTCCTTCATGCGCTTTTTCTAAAGCATCCTAGACTTCTTTAGCAATCTTTAAATTTTGAACTTTAATCAACTCGAAATGTGTTAGACTATTCTTCAAAATGAACTTCACCTTATTTTTCACTTCATGTGCCTTGTTTTCATCAGTTGTACTCAGACCATTAGCAGGAGGAGTGTAAATAGTCTTGTAAGATTTATATACATCATATCCACAATACTCTAGATATTCTTCCATCAGTATTTTCCAGATAGCATAATTAGTTCCATCGAACTTCAGATACTCATAAGTGATTTTTCCTACCATCGCGGACCTTCCTTAAGCGGTTAAGCTCTTCTCCAAGGAACCAAGCTCTGATACCAATTGTTGAACAAGACAACTGAGAGGGGGGGTGAATCAATTGTAGAAAATTTTAATCCTTAAAACATTCATCAGAACTTAGATCAATCGCACTTATTTACTCTGCTAAAATGATTAAACATTAAGTATAAGGGAAAAAATTAAAAATCATCACACAAACACAGTAACACCAAATTTACATGGAAAACCCAATCAGGAAAAAAACATGGTGACGATTAACTCACAATATAAAGAATATCAAACTAATTACAAAGGCTCACTGCCAAAATAGGACTAACTATATGGATCAGTAATCACTGTCCAACAAGGGTTAACCTCCCAAAGGGATCATTGCCACAGAGATACAAAGAAGATAGAAGAGATATGTTACAGAGAGAAGAAAATATCAATGCAATAGATATTTTGATGCAGGAGCATCCTTGGTTCTTGGCAATCTTGCATCAACCAAAAATATTTTCATTTCATTTTTGTCCTTGTTCAGTTCTTGTTCAATTCAAGTTGGCAGATTCAGTGTTTCATCATATTTGCTCACCAGACCTCATGGATCTATGTGTACATCGTGGACATGCTCATTTTCCTTATTCCAAGATTTGAGCATGATTGGATCTTTTTCCGGCAAGTTATCGCTTCCAGATTTATTGGCAATTTCTTGAACCGGCACCAGAATAATTTTTCCAATCCTAACAACTAGTTCGATCTTGTGGATCTTCCCTGTAACTTGTGGATCTCGACAGTGTGATTCGAATTGTTCCATGGAGTGTCCCTGACCTTAATTATGGGTCCACACTTCATCCTATGCATTCACCAAGGAGTAATTCAATTTGAGGCCAACCTATTCATGCACATGTTACATTTTCTTTCATTGGAGATTGTAATAATCTTTGGTCGACGCGATGAATCTAGATCCAAAATGTGATATAAATCATTGTAAGAGATCATTAGAAAAGCAGTTAGATGAATAATACATTTGGTATGTTATAATTCAGCTCGCATCAAGGAGCATATATGAATATTGTATTTTGAACATGTTGTATCAAGCCTATGAGCCGAATCTGTAAGCCTGGATGTTGTCAGTTGTTTGTAATTGAAATTTCTGATAATGAGAAGGTTTTAATCTGCATTTTCCTCCATATTCCATGTTTCTTCTATTGTGTGACTCTTGTTGCATGGTTTGGATTGTTCTCTTTCAGGACCCTCCTACCGTGGCTGCACCAGATTGGTATTAGAGCGAGATTCGATCCGTGAGAGATTACCAGAATTCACGGAGTCTTGTTGAAGATTTGTTGTGGGGTGGCAGACTGAGGATCTGACCTGTAGCTACAGAGGATTTGTGTAAAGATGGTGGGAAGAAGAAATTCTAGAGGAAATGGAGCACGTGGAAATGGAGACCCAAATTTAATGGAGATGTTGAGAGGAATTGCTGCCAGATTAGATGCAGTTGAAATGTCCCAGAGGAGAGGTCAACCAGTTGATGATGTGAGTGATGAAGAGGTAGAAGTATAGGAAGAAAGAGGAAGAGAAGATCAACCTGGCCTGGATCAGGGAGAAGAGAGGTTCATAAGAGCCCTAACTAGAGAAAATACTAAGCCACATTTCAATCCACTGGATTATAGTGGTAAGTTGGATTCAAATAAATTGCTAGATTGGGTAACAGAGATGGAAAAGTATTTTGATTTTGAAGGTACCACTGAAGATAAGAAGGTGAAATTTTCTTGTACAAATTTGAAAGGACATGCATCCCTTTGGTGGGAACATTTGTAGATAGATAGACAAAGGAGAGGAAAAGAAAAGATAAGATCATGGGATCGGATGGTGAATAAGTTAAAAACAAAGTTTATGCCTGCAGATTATCAAATCAGTTTGTTCCAAAAGTTGCAGAATTTGAAGCAGAAGGAGTTAAGTGTGACAGAGTATACTGAGGATTTCTACAAGTTGAATATCAGATCTGGACATTCAGAAGATGAGATCGAGCAAGTAGCCATATATGTGAATGGTTTTAGGTCGTCTATATAGGATGAGATTAGTTTAATCAAGTTCCAGAGTGTGGAAGAGGCATTACAATGTTCCCTAAAGGAAAAAGAGAAGATGAATAAAAGGCATGAGTAGAGGCAAAGAGGAAGAGGTGGAAGATTTTAGAGAGGAAGAAATTTTACTGGAGGAGGAAGAGGAACTTTTGCATATCAGAATAAAGATAAGGAAGTCAACAAGAATGATGATTCATACTGTAGAGGTGATGGAAATTCTTACTGAAGAGGGGGATATGGTGGTTACCAGAATGAGGGTTATAGAAAAGATGATAAGGAGAAAAGAGTATTCAGGGGAACTTGTTTTAAGTGTGGGGGAGAAGGACATAGAGAATTTAAATGCAATCAAGGAGAGAAAAGAAAAAATACAGAAAACAATAGGAGAACAACCTTTGTTGAGGAAGATCATGTTGGATCATCTAATAAACTGAAAGATGGAGAAGTGTTGGTGAATAGAATAGTATTATTGCAAAATGAGATGGAGCAGGAACCGTTGTAGAGAAAGAATTTGTTTCAGACTAGATGCAAGGTAGCTGGTAAATGTTGAGAAGTGATTGTTGATAGTGGAAGCTCAAAGAACCTAGTTTCTAAAGAAATGGTGACCAAATTGAAACACCCGAAACCCTATTAGATAGCATGGATTCAAGATGAGCGTAAGATATTGGTAAGTGAACAATGTTTGGTGAAGTTGAAAATAGGAAATTACCATGATGAAGTTTTGTGTGATATCATGCATATGGATGTATGTCATGTTTTGTTGGGAAGCCCTTGGCAGTATGATAGATAGGCTATTCATGATGGAAAGAAGAACACATATACCATTGTTGCTAATGGGATGAAGTAGACTTTGTTGTCATTGGAGGATGTTCCTAAGGTTGAGCTTTGTATGAGTGCTAGAATTTTTTTAGTTGATAGAAGGAGATTTCTGGATGGATTGAGACATGAGAACATGTGCTATGCCTTGGTTCCTAAGAAGGTTGAATACTTGAAGCATGTAGAAGAACAACCGGAGGACATAAAGGAGTTGCTGACAGAGTATGAAGAGATCATTTCAAATAATGTACCTGATGGATTACCACTTGTGAGGAGTATTAGTCATTGCATGGATCTGATTCCTGGAGCTAGTTTTCCTAATAAAGTAGCACACTGAATGACACCTACAAAAAATCAAGAGTTGAATAGACAAGTGCAAGATTTGATGAGGAAGGGTTTGATCATAGAAATCTTAAGTCCTAGTGCAGTACCTATTGTGTTAGCACCTAAGAAGGATGGAGAATGGAGGATGTGTATAGACTCTAGAGCCATAAACAAGATCACGGTGAAGTATAGATTTCCTTTGCCCTGAATGGATGACATTATGGATTGCTTGAGTGGAGCTAAATACTTTACAAAGATAGATTTGAAGAGTGGATATCATCAGATCAAAATCCGAGAAGGGTATGAGTGGAAGACAGCATTCAAGACAAATGAAGGATTGTATGAGTGGTTGGTGATGCCTTTTGGACTAACAAATGCACTAAGTACTTTCATGAGGCTGATGAATGAGGTATTGAAGAAATTTCTTGGGTAAGTTTATGATTGTTTACTTGGATGACATCTTGATTTTTAGTAATACTAGAGAAGAACATTTGTTGCATATAAGACAATTTTTGCAGAGGTTGAGAGAAGACCAATTGTTGATAAACATTAAGAAGTGTAGTTTCATGAAGGAAGAATTGGTATATCTGGGATTTGTGATATCTGTGGATGGATTGAAGGTGGATCCTGAGAAGGTAAGAGAAATTATTGAATGGCCTGCACCAGATAGCATTGGAGTGGTAAGATCATTTCATGGATTGGCTAGTTTCTACTGGAAGTTCATTAGGAATTTCAATTCTATTTGCAGTCCTATGACAGAAACAATGAGAGGAGATGGGAAGGATTTTAGGTGGACATCTGGAGTAGATCAAAGTTCTAAGTTGTTGAAATAGAAGGTGACTGAGCAGCCCGTGTTGGCTTTACCAGAATTTAGTAAGGTATTTCAGGTAGATTGTGATGCAAGTGGAAATGCAATTGGAGTAGTATTAAGTCAAGAAGGAAGACCAGTAGCTTATTTCAGTGAGAAATTGAATGGTGGTAGGAGAAGATATTCAATGTATGAGTAGGAGTTCTATTCCATAGTTCAAGCCTTGAAGAAGTGGAGACATTACTTGTTGACTAAGGATTTTGTGTTGTATATAGATCATCAAGCTTTGCAATATTTGAATAGTCAAGGTAAGTTGAATCAAAGACACATGAGATGGGTAGAATTCTTGCAGAGTTATACTTTTGTTTTGAAACATAAGAGGGGAAAGTCAAATAGATTTGTTGATGCTTTGAGTAGGAGAACGAATTTATTGACAGAGATGAGAGTGGAGGTATTAGGCTTTGATGAATTGAAGAACTTGTATGAGGAAGACCTAGATTTTGCAGAACCTTGGAGAGCTTGTAAAGAACTAGTCTTGGAAGATAAGAGTCAGTGGTTGGATTATTTCATTCAGCAGGATATATTGTGTAGAGGGAATCAATTGTGTATACCCCAGAGTTCAATGAGGGATAACTTGGTGAAAGAAAAGCATAGTGGAGGATTCTTAGGACACTTTGGGATTGATAAGACAATGGAATTGGTAAGTGAGAATTACTTTTGGCAACATATTTATAAGGATGTCAGGAAATTTGTGCAGAGTTGCAGAGTTTGTCAAGTTGCAAAAGGGAGTAGTCAGAATGTTGGATTGTCTAAGCCTTTGGAAATTCCAGAGAGACCTTGGGAGGATATCAGCACGAATTTCATACTTGGTTTGCTGAAGACGCAAAGAGGTAATGATTCTATATTTGTGGTGGTGGATAGATTTTCTAAAATGGCACATTTCATACCTTGTAAGAAAACAACAGATGCAGTACATGTAGCAGATTTTTTTTCAAGGAAGTGGTCAGATTGCATGGATTACCTAGGAGTATTGTTTCAGACAAAGATACAAATTTTGTTGGTTACTTTTGGAGGACACTTTGGAAGAAGTTAAAGACAGATTTGAAGTTCAGTTCTACTTTTCACCCACAGAAAGATGGATAGATAGAGGTAGTAAATAGGAGTTTGGGGAATTTTCTGAGATGTTTGGTTGGAGAGAAGACTGAAAGTTGGGATTTAGTCCTTGCACAAGAAGAGTTCGCTTACAATAATTCAGTGAACAAGAGTATCGGAAAGACACCTTTTGAGATCATTACTGGAGTTCATCCTAGAGGTATATCAGAGTTGAGAGACATCAGTATGGAAGATAAAAGGAGTGCAAAAGTAGAGGAATTTGTAGAACATATGAAGAAAGTGCATACTCAAGTGAAGGAGCAATTGGAAGATATGAACCAAAAGTACAAGGAGAAAGCAGATGAAAAGAGGAGACATAAGGAGTTCAAATTTGGAGATAAAAGTGATGGTGTATTTGAGGAAGGAAATATTTCTAGTTGGCACATACAATAAGTTGAAGATGAGGAAGTTTGGACCTTGTAATATTTTGAAGAATTTTGATTCAGCAAATGCATATGAAGTGGAGTTATCGGATGACATGGGTATATCACCTATATTCAACATTGTATATCTACATCAGTACCATGAAGTAGAATTCAGTGAAGACAGTAAAGAAAAATTAGAGAATCAGTTTCCTAAACAACAGTCAGATGAGATTGAAGAGATTTTGGATATTAGAGATGGGAGGAAAACTCGTGGAAGAGAGTACAAAGAATATCTTGTGAAATGGAAGGGCAAACCAGTGGAGGATTCTTCTTGGATTTCTCAGGCTGAGGTAGACCATATTGGTTTTCCCTTAGCCCCAGCAAAGTGAGGGACTCACTTTTCAAATAACCACAGATGTCTGATGCAGGAGCATCCTTGGTTCTTGGCAATCTTGCATCAACCAAAAATATTTTCATTTCAGTTTTGTCCTTGTTCAATTCTTGTTCAGTTCAAGTTGGCAGATTCAGTGTTTCATCATATTTGCTCACCAGACCTCGCAGATCTGTGTACATCCTAGACATGTTCATTTTCCTTATTCCAAGATTTGAGCGTGATTGGATCTTTTTTCTGGCAAGTTATCACTTCTGGATTTATTGGCAGTTTCTTGAATCGGCACTAGAATAATTTTTCCAATCCTAACAACTAGTTCGATCTCATGGATCTTCCCCATAACTTGCAGATCTCGACGGTGTGATTTGAATTGTTCCGTGGAGTGTCCCCGACCATAATTATGGGTCCACACTTCATCATATGCATTCACCAAGGAGTAATTCAATTTGAGGCCAACCTATTCTTGCACACATTACATTTTCTTTCATTGGAGATTGTAATAATCTTTGGCCGACACAGATGATTCTAGATCTCAAAATGTGATATAAATCATTGTAATAGATCATTAGAAAAGTAGTTAGATGAATAATAGATTTGGGATGTTAGAATTCAGCTCACATCAAGGAGCATATATGAATATTATATTTTGAACATGTTGTATCAGTCCTGTGAGCCGAATATGTAAGCCTGGATGTTGTCGGTTGTTTGTAATTGAAATTTATGATAATGAGAAGGTTTTAATCTGCATTTGCCTCCATATTTTGTGTTTCTTTTGTTGTGTGACTCTTGCTACACATTTTAGATTGTTCTCTTTGAGGACCCTCCTACTATGGCTGCACTAGATTTCTACCACAATTCTCTCAACCACTTGCAGACATGCATGAATGATAGAGTATATCTTCAGCTCACTGCATCTAAAAACTCAACATTTAGAATTTACACTGATCTGCCACATTCTCATCACATGCACACTATTTCACATCTATTTAGCATCTATCTTCTCTATTTCTTTGCACTTATCTCTTTTTATATCTTTCACCACTAACTCATCCTTTATTTATACCATATTCAACTTTGAAACATATCAAAAGTCGGCCATCCATCATTAAATTCAAATTAGGTCGACGCAAAAAAATCCTAGGGTGTAATTAGAATAATGGCAACCCAAACACATGCTTGATGAGGACCCAAATAGGTCCCAAAACGCTTCATGAACACTGAAAGTAGTGTTCAACACAAGGTCATCCAAACCAGTGTAGAACACAGAAAAATTAAGCACACGCAACCCTTAGCACGATCCAATCCTTCCAGACACCAAAATTATCTTCAACACGATCATAACAACTTAACTCTAGAACCGCAAGTCATAAGACTCAACCAAAAAGAAAGCTAGACCAACAAAATTTCTCCCGGACCTCGGCTAGATACATAGAAAACCACAGTTCACAACTGGTGAACATAACTCGCACTATACAATGAATAAGAAGCCAAAAATATAGATATAGAAGCTTCCAAAAACCATGATCAACATATCTGAACCACACAAACATTGGAGAAAAACCCAGAGCAACCACTGAACACCTGCAACCTTTCTTTATTATAATTTTCTCAATATCCTTGACATATACAACCAATGACCTACATCCATGACATCAATGACAACAGCAACCAGTTGATAACCAATTGACCTATTGAAATCAAAGACAACACCTTCATTCTTGCAATAATACAAACAAGATAGTAGGTGTCAGAGCCCATTCTATCAAGTGGCTTAAGACATCCTTTTCCAATGATGAAGTTATCAAACCCTGTAAAGGTAGTTTACAAAACCAATAAAGGAGAAGGATCATCGATTGTTGATTAGAAATCCAAAGAAACTACAAGGAGTTCACCTCCCAAGGTAGTGAGGAAGAAAAGAAAAGAGAAGGAACCAATATTTTTGGGTTTGAGTGAGGAAGATATTGAGGAAAAAGAGACTCTAGTGAGAAAGAAGAGAACTAGAGAAGCAGTCAGGGAAATATCTACTTAAAGGGAAGCTCAACTAACCTACTCCTCTACTCCTCCACATGAATCCCCATTTCCTTCACCTCCTCCATCACCACATCAGAAACTTTTGTCTCCTCCTCCTAATAAACTTCCATCTCTCCCTCCTCTTCTTGAAGATGAACCACCTACTGAAGAGGAATAAATTCCCACTAGAACCACTGAAGAAGAGGTGATGCAAGAAGAGGGAGAAATAGAGAGAGAGTCTCCCACTGAAGATAAAATAGAGATCCTCCCACTAAAGAGGAAGTACAGAGAGAGCCTCCTAGAGAAGAAGAAGTTCCTAAAGAGGTACATGTTGAAGAAATCCCTATTGAGGAAAATATAGTAGAAGAACATGGTGAGCAGGAGGTGGAACAAACATAACAGGTTCATAATGAACATACTCATGAAGAAGAATAGATTCATGAGGAAATAATCCAAGAAGAAGAAGTAAGAGAAAAAAATTGAGCAAAGGGAGACTGAACTAGATGATGCAGAAGGCACCCACAATACTGAAATCCTCTCTTCTCCCCTTCGCAAAATGTCTACCACTGTGCCTATCTAGCTCAATCAGACCATTCATAGAAGGCAATGGACATACATGGAAAGAAGCTCAAAACAATTTTTGAGCATTTTTTCAAAGGCTTTCCACTCTCCAGTCAGAAGAAGAAAGAGAGCCTGAAGAATATTAACTATCACAATGGATGAGTAGGGAAATAGAATAGCAGAAATAGTCATCCCATTAGTTGATATATTTAAATCAGAAATAAGGTCAGAAGACTACCAAATTAGGAAAGTTGATCTGGGAGTCCAAACAAGGGAAGGAGAGAAGAAGTCTCTTCAGATGTCTATTTTTGTTATCCTAAAGAGGATGCAAAAATATGAGAGCACAAAGGAAGGGTTAAAAGCTTAGGTGGCCCAATTAATGACCTGTATAAATAATTTGATGGGACTAGTAGACACTACAACTCCTAAGTTTGCATTGCAAGATGCCTTAAAGGGTGAGGTTACGCATTCTACCCCAGATGGATGGATTTCAGCAGCTCAACAATGGAAATCAAATTTTTTGACTTTAGAAATTGAATTTCTAAAGAAACTAATAAATTATTATCACTTCATTCATGATGAAGATAGTGCAGCTCAAAAAATTGAGTTGAGCATTGATGAAGAGCTATTAGTTTGCAAGGATTGCATCTCAATTTTGTAGAAAATAAAGAAAAAATCAATGGAATATCTTTTGAAAGCTACAATGATCGAAGAGTAAGATCAAGATAAAATTCTTGAGTGGATAAGAGCAGAAAAGTTTAGGGTAAAGGTTCTAAATAAGTGCAATTCCAAATTGAACAAAAACATAAACCAAGTGGAACAAACAATGAACAGAAAATGTCATTCAATTGAAGATTTAGATTGCACATTTTGGGAAATGCTTATGTTAGTGAAAGCCCCTAATAGGATGGTTGAGGAATTGAGAAATTAAATTTGAAGAGAGATTACACAAGAGGAAATAGATAAAATGATGAATAAAAAGGAAAAGCTCCAATCCTTTCAAGAAGATTTGTCTACCTTTAGCAACCTCCAGCAGCAAATGGAGAAATCTACCTTCCACCAAACAATAAAGCTATAATATCATAGAGGACCAGCAATGGAAAAAATGAATGAAGTGATATCAACATTCACTGATAACTTTGGTAAATAAATGAAGACAAGAGTTGTTGTTGCTATGTTTTATTTTTTAAATAAACTGTTGTAATAATTTCCCATGCCCAGTTGGTCAAATAATAGCTGGTGTTGGAAATTTAGATAGTTGTTAGTTACTTCTAGTTAGTATTTTTGTTTCCTTTAGTTTAGTTTATTTGAACTAAGACTTGAATTAGGGCACCCAGTTATACTTTAGTTGTATTTCAGTTTGCTTTTAGTTAGATCTAGAGCATTAGAATTAGTTCCAATTTTCTTTTTTGTTAGATCCACAATTATAGGAATTTAGTTTTCTATATAACTTTGGTTCTGGATCATTTTGGAGGATCCAATTTTGATGCATTATCAACATGGATTTTCCTACTGACTTTGTGGAGATCTGAATTTGGATTAATCAAAGGATTGCACCTATTTTACATGCATCTCAATTTGGTATCTTAGTAATGGTTTTATTGTTTCATTTAATCTAAATTGATAAATTAATGAAATCTTATATGTTATTTTATAATTAAGTAATGTTTTTTCTCATATCTACACATGTTTGATGGTGTTTTGATTTGATAAAATATGAGAATCTTATGTTTGGTTGTTGTTCCTCAGAAGATTGCATCATTGTTAAAAACAAATGTGTGAATGGCTATTTGTATTAATGATGGTTGGAAATATATTTTTAAACACTCAAAACTGATTAATGAAGCAAGTTGTATCATTGTTCATTAAATTATAATTTATTTCATTCTTCCTTGTTACCCTTTCCATCTTTTGAATTCTCTTTTAAATCAGTTTGAAATCATTGAAAAGAGCATTGAATTGACATAAATTTTCTATAGATTTGAACTGCAATTTATTTCCTAAATAATTGAATTATTATTTTTTAATTGCATGTCTTTGAGATAATTTCCAAAAAGCTAAAAACCTAGATCCCTTGTGAAACACGTTGATAATGATCACTTTTTTGTCCCACATGGTCAAAACCTGACTATAAAGGAACCTTGGAGTAGTTTCCCTACTTTTCAAAAGGAGAAATAACCTATTATTTCTTAGCAAGTTGGAAGTGTTAAAACCACCCCCAATAGAATTCCCATAAACTCAGCTACAATTTTGTCATTTTGGAATATTTCTAAGCTAAGTGGATCATGATCCCAATCGATAAGTTGGGAGTATACAAGTGACACTTTGTTGTCAGAAGTAGGTGAAGGCTCATAATACATATAGGATATGATGTAAATGGCATCATGGAATAAGTCAGTGATACACTCAAAAGAGTCATTGTTGGTATCCTCATTGGATAGCTTATCAATGAAAAAAAAATTATCTATGTCTATAGGTGTACTTTCAGTACTTATAGACAACTTATTTGGTTTCACAAATCCAAGTCCTATATATTTTGGTATGATAGGTTTCATCATTCCTTGTTTCTATGCTCCAAGTCCACTATGTCCATCATATCCCATATGTTCCATTATTGGGAAACCTCTAGTGTACTTTTCTACTGGTAATATGATAATATCTTCCTCTTTGTCATTGTAGATCCATTTGTAAATGTCTTCATCTACAAATTCTTTATCTAGTTCCTCCATTTAGAAAAGGTATTCAAATTATATTTGATTATCGCAGTTGATGTTACTTGTGATTTACTTGGTTTTCCATATGATCTAGGTGATGATGGAAGTTGAACTACATAAAAAAGATAGTGCCATATCATATTCCCCACACCCTTTATCTTCAATTTTAATCTTAACTTTAGGAGTAACTGTGGACTATTTAGATGCTTGAGTTAGTTCTAAAGAGTTTATGCAAGATTTAGAGGAGGATGCTTCAATGTTGTTAGGAACACAAAGTGTGGTATATTCTCTCAAATTTCTATAGTTTGGGAAAGTATTTGGATCTGCTAGAATATTTACTTCCTTTCCTTCATGACAGAACTTGAGACACTTGTGAAAAGTAGAAGGTACACCTTGTATGGCATGAATCCATGGGTGACCAAGAAGCACGTTGTAAGGTAGTTCAAGATCCAATACTTGGCACATTATGTCTTTGGTTATTGGTCACTCTTTGATTGAAATAGTAATGGTCCCTTTGGAGGTATGCTCAACCTTGTCATAAGCTCTAATTAATATCCTTTTTATTTTCACCAATTTTAAGGTGCATCATATGTTCAAGTCAGAACCACCATCTATTAGGACATGTTTTATGTGGTGCTTATGGAGAATAATTTCTAGGTGAAGGACCTCATTGTGAAGAGGCGAATGGGATGCCAAGTCTTTATTAGAAAAGGATAGATGATGTGAAGAGGTGATATGACCAACCATAGCGTGAAACTAGTTTGCATTAAGATCTGTTGGTACTGATGATTCCATAAGAGCTTTATCTAACATATCCTTATGAGTCAATGATATGTGTAAAAGCTCAAGAATGGATATTTGGGTTGGTGTTTTATTAATTTGATACATCATATTTAATGAGGTGTAATAGATTTTATCGATGTGGATCCTTGTAGAGTGATTTTTCTTTTGCGTGTTGTAACATTACATTTAGGTTTTGGGTTCTTTATAATGAAAGTTGATACATGGTTGTCAACTCCCTCAGTATTGCTAACTATATAATCATAGTTGATAGTTGTAGAATTGGTACTGTTTCTCAAGCTACCACCTTGGGCATTTCCTTTTTCATGATTATGTAAGGGATCTTTGAAGATCACATGATTGATGTTTGAGGATTTTTTATGATTTTCAACGCCAATATCACCTTTGTCTATTAAGTCCTAAATAAGTTGTTTCAATTTGAAATAGTTGGGATTTTTCTTTCCTTTTACTTTATGGTAATAAAAAAAATTAGTTTCCTTTCACCATGTGGGTTTGACTTGTAGTTCATACTAATTTATTTTTGGAAGAGTGACTATATTTTCTTGGAGTATTTTGTGAAGTATAGACTTGATGGGTTCTCCTAGAGGAGTGATTTTTTGTCGTAGGTTGTTAGTGAGTCTAAAAGGTGATCATTGTGTGGTATCTTATATATTTGTTGATGTTTGAACATTGCTTTGTGTTGGTATATGTAAGTTGGGTTGGATATTTTGATCCATTTTAGCATCAAACACACCATCATTAACAACATTTTTATTCTTATTCTAATAGTGGGACTTGTCATTTGAATTGTTTGAATAGGTTTTGTTTTCTTTGAATATTTTAACAAGTCCTTCGATAATGAGGGCTTTCTCGATAGTAAGCCCTTTTTTTATGACACCATCAAAGGAATTTAAACATGGTATTTTCAAATAGAAACCAACTTTGGTGTTCCTGTTTTGAAAGGACACCTCAACCAATTATTTTTTTGGGATGCAAGAGGGCTCTTACTAGATAATTTTAACCATCATTTTGTTTAGTTGTACATAAGTATCATTGTTGTTTCATGGTCCATGTTGTAGGAGAAATATGTGACAAACTTATTGACTATTTCATTAAAAGTTCTTATGCCCATAGGGAGTCTAGAAAACCACTCCATGGCTTGCCCTCCTAAGTTTCTTGGGAATAGGCACATTAGATAAGTATCGTCATGCATTACCTCTAAATAAGCTACATAGAATTCTCTCATGTGATCACGAGGGTCTCCCTTTCCTTTATATTTGTCAAATATAGGTATTTCAAAGTCATGTGGAAAGGGTGGCATATATAAAGTCATATTGAATGAGAAGGGACATATGTTTTATACTACATAGCTCTTTTTCTATGGTCCCATGTGGATGTTTTCCATTTGTTGTTATAAAGTTTGAATCTGAAGAGCTAGATTGTTTTGATATGTTGGATTATAAGCGGGTGCAATATTTGGTGATTGTTGACCTTCGAGGTAGTTTGATGGTGGTAGATTCTAATAACCATATGAAGGTTTTTGTGGATTAGAATTGGTGTATTGTTGCTAATAATGTTGGTATTGTGGTGGGGTGTTTTGTAGTGGATGTGTGTAAGTAGAGGGGTTAGTATATTGTTGTGATGTGATGGTGTTTGTAGTGAAGTAGGCATTCTAATTATGTCAATGTAAGTTGTAGTTAGGATTAAAGTTGGGAGCCTATGGAGGGCGTGTCATGGAGTTGGTGGTGTATTGAGTAGGTGGTGTGTTTGAAAGATGAGATGATTATGGATTATGTGTCAATGTAGAGGTAATATACTAACCCGATGTGGGGTTGGTGGGAGCCTGTGTATGGGTAGGTGGTATGATTACCTATAGACACCTAAAAATGACCTAGGCCTGCAAGCTTCATTTTTACCACTTTTTGTCCTAGCATAATTATGACACTTTAATTATGTTCCTAACCCATCTTCAACTATTAATTAAATAATTCACAATTATTTAATTAATTCAGGGTCTTCTATTCTTCCTGATTATTAAATGAATAAATCATATTTATTTAATGTGTCACTAATTATCTAAAGTCAACTCATAATTAAATAAAGTTCTCATTTTATTTAATTAATCTTTGTCATTAATGTCCTCCTGATTATCAAATAAATATATTTTAATATATTTATTCAATATGTCACTAATTCCTAAATCCTCTCTTTTAATTAAATAGATTTGCTAATTTATTTAATTAATTAACCACTTCTTCTAAATTAAATAATTATTTTTAATTATTTAATTGTTGTATGTGACACTTCTTTATTTTTAAATAAAATAATTTATTTAAAAATGTCTCACATAGTTAACTGATTCTTCTTTTAGTAATTAATTTCAAAAATCAATTACTCATTATCTCACAAAATCCATATTTTGAATTAATTTAATTCAAAATGGAAATATTCTTCTATAAATCAAGTAATTTCTAAAATTACTGATTTTCTAAAATCCCATCTTCTTATCTTCTGATTTTTGCTAATTTCATCTCAACTGTCACATTTATTCTTGATTTAATTTATTTAATTAAATCTTATTCACACATTTGGGCATTTTTCCCTAACCCTAATTGAGAGTTGCCATTTTGAATCTTAACCATTGATTCTAGGGCATTTTCTCAATCTCTCATCTCATCCGTCCATTCAAAATGGCATTTTCTATAAAATGCCATTTTCCTCTCATTTTTTGATTACACAGACACATTACACACTTACGCACTGACATACTTAGATGTTTTTCATAGCAATTGTAGCATTTATTGTCTTTATTTGATTAAGTCTTAGCATGTTTAGGCATTTTCAATCATAGTCATAGGCATAGACATTTGTTCAAATCCTTCAAAGCTTGTTGTAGGACTTAGAGTTGTATTTACATAATGCTCTCACGTCAAATCTGAGGGCAACACATCAACCAGCAAGCTAGAAGGTGTTACAAAGTGAATCATGGAGGTCTCGGCGATTAACAGGTATAATTGTTCTTTCGTTTACTTCCATTGTGTTTTGTAATTGCTTTGGGTTTTGTGACTTATATTGATCTGCTAACCTTGAATCAAACCCTAAATTAACCCTTAGTTACAATGGTGAACCCGACTCTGTTTTCTTTTTTCTTTCTTTTTTTCGTATGTTTTTGTGTGTTTTCTGTCAATTTTGCAGGTACAAGTACGAAGTGACGCAGTCATTTTTTTAATCATGATGCATCTGATGCGTCGCGACGCATTCGCAGACCCCAACACCGCAATCGCTCTGTCGCGACGCAATAGAAGTCTGGAAAGCCGCATTTGTGATCCTGTGCCGCATTCGACACACAAAGTGACGCATTCACTCTGTCATGACGCATTTGACTAGTAACGTTTTATGTTCATTTACATTCGGCTTTTTACTGTTTTTTGTGTTCTTTTTATTCTAGTTATTTTTTGCATTCTGCCTAGCATAGGTTTTGTGTTACTAATCAGGATTTGCAGCATTTGGCGGTTACTTTTTGAGGGTCGAAGGAAAACATTTAAACTACTAACGTGTGGTCTTGCAGGTTCGAATGTCGAAGACTGAACATCAAAACAATGTGCATGTCTTTTTCTTAGTATAATACACATTTCCTTTTGGTGCAATTAAAACGAACTTGTGTTTTTACTATGTCTGAGTGTGTTTGCAAAATGGTAGGTGAGTATGCTCTCACCTTGTGAAAACTCGGTGATCAGAAAACTAGACCCATTTTTTATCTGTTTTTACCCTCACGATTTAGTAATCGAAGTATCCTCTCCCCTTGCGCTTTCGAGCAATCCTGGGTGTAAGAGAAACGGTTACTAACTCTAGAACTTGGGCCTGTTCTAGTGGGAAAAAGTACTCACCCCAGGATGACTTAGACCGGTAGCACCCTGATACCGAGGGACTTCCAACCAGTATACAAAAGTGGATTATTGGGGAAAGCCCAAGAATCACACGTGTGGTTCTAACGAGATGGATCCGAAAGGGGACTCTTGCCGCATGGATCATGCCCTACGAACGAAATGCCCGTATTAAACACCTCTTGTCTTAGTATCCAACCATTTTATTGGTTGTTGCTTGATATAGTGCAGGGTACAGTATCATGCCCGAAGACACTCACTACTGATCCCCTTGAGTAGAGATAGCAATTCTTGGGAAGTCATTACCCAAAGAATCTGAATTTGGTGTGCTCGAATGACGTTAATGAGTCATGGAGGGGAGCCAATGCCACCAAAATTATAAGCTATCCACTCTCGAGAAGGAAAGGTGTTTATCACCAATCCGGGGTATATCGGTGGGTTGTATCAAGTATACAAACCCTTGGCCTATTGGCCCTTTAGGATTGTACTTGTCTTATGTGTGATTGCTTACATTCAAAACACTGTTCTTGTCAAGTGCTTTCTGGATTCATCACATTTACAGTTCTGAACAAAACATTCAACATCAAATAGATCAAATTTTCCATCAAAACGACAAGAAACTCAATTTTCACAAACTGTGTCGCATCCATCGAACCGCATTTGAGTTTCTGAAACGCAAACACTCTGTTAAACCGCATTTGACATCTAAAATGCCGCATTTGCATGCGTTGCGACGCATCTGAACCTTACAGAGTCGCATCTGCCAAACTGAGTCACATTTGTCAGTTCTCGAGCCGCATTCGCTCAAACTGAGCCACATTTGCAAAACTGTGATTCATTCGCAGCCTCAAACAATGCATTCGCCTATCACAAGTAAAACGTCAAACAAAGTCAAATCTGAATTTTACACCTTGTCAAACATTTTTCAAACATTGTTTCCAAAAGGATTTTGTCAGAAACCAATTTTGAAATTGCTCAAATTTTTGACCATTAGTTGCATTCTTCACCATAGGTTTCACCCTTCATTATTTTTTAGGTGCATACATTAGGCATTGGTTTGTCCCTAGGTTTCCAATATTGCATACTTTAGATTAGGCAAATCTCAGCGCAATTTGCAACGTCATTGCTTTCGAAACTAGGTTCTCTTGGACTAAGTTATCAATCCCTTTTGCAAACACTTCTGGGGCCCCTAAAATATGCATTGCAAGTACATTGTTGCACAAACTTAATGGACTTAGTCCAAAAAGGGGTCCAGATTGAGAAAGCCCTTATTGCAAAGGGAGAACTAAGGTACGGTCCCAAAAACACAAATTCCAATCCACTCGCCGACAAAAATAAATATTGGGTTAAAAATAAACACGTTACAAATGACGGTGTTGTTGACGCCAAGACTACAAACATTGTGGGTCCTGTACTGGCCCTAAAATGGGTGCAACAGCAAAAAAAACCAGCAACGACATTGACACCCCCTACCAATGTCCTTTCAAACAACCAGAACAGTCAAAATAATCAAAGACAATACCGTCAGATGAGACAATTTCCTAGAGGTCGCACATACACTTCCTTGGGTGAACCCATTGAAGAAGTCCTCAAGAAATTCCTCCATAATGGGGTCATCACACTTGAAGAACCCAAACCATATGACCCAGGACAATTCAAACCCGCATGGTGGAACGATAATGCATTTTGCGAGTACCATCGGGCAAAAGGACATAAAACCTCTAACTTTCGACAACTGAAAAACATAGTACAAGATCTTATTGAAAGTCGTATCATCGAAGTAGGTGGATCACAATTTGCCTCCAATTCAAATCATACTATCCATAAGAATCCACTGCAGGACCATGGTTCTCATAATGCTTCCACCTTAGGTCCACAGATGAATAATAATCAAGCTAACTTCGCCCGAGCCAAGTATGACTATTCTGGTGGACCAATTATAAATAATGTTTGAACTGATGACGAATACATCAATACCATTATAGTCAAGAGAGCACCCCAATGTAATGCTACTACTTGGAGTGGCAAAGTCACCATAGCTGGTCCACCTCTTGCTAGACAACCCAAAATAACCATACCAGGCCCATCTTCTAAACAGTCAAAAACCTATCCCGACCACAAAGCAGTGGCAGCCCAAAAGTCAGTTCAACCTTATCGACCAGCTAGGCAAGACTCTCGCGCAAATCTCTATACTTGAGTTGCTTCGTATCTCTCTCGCGCACAAAGATATACTGGATAAAACCTTACAAGAGTCGTCAGTCCCCAAGGACATTGATATCAATCAGTTTGAGACCATGGTGGGATGCCTCACTACGCCTCACCATGTCACCTTCTCGGATCAAGACTACTCATAACCAAAAACCAACCACAATGATGCATTGCACATAGAAACTTTTGTCCACAAGCACAAAGTTAGACAGGTTTTAGTAGATGGCAGAGCAGGATTGAACATATTCTCCCTCAAACTAGTTAAGGCTCTAGGATTCTCTGATGCATGTGTGGACCCGACAAAGAGTATAGTGATCAAAGCATATGATGACGAAGAACGCTCTTCACGTGGCGTTATCTCTCTCCCTATCAGAGTGGGACCAATCATTGTGGACACAACTTGCCAGGTCCTAGATTTGGAATTACCGTATAACATCTTGCTCGGTCGTCCATGGATTCATGCCTTAAAAGTCATTTCGTCCACATATCACCAATGCCTAAATTTTCCATTTGACAGCACGGAAATAACCATATATGGAGACCCCGACCCTTTCCAATATTGTACCAACCTAAGGGGTATTTCTAAAAACCAAGTGCCTATTAACCGAGAAGCACTTGGCTCCTCGTCATCCAAATACATTGACCCATCCACACTCACATCATCTTCCACATCCGCTCCATCCACATCTTCCGCCACACCACCACCTTCTGCAAACCCTAAGGTTGAATCCACCATCAAGATCCAAGACCTCGACTGTGGAGAATTCAAACTACACACAGCATACAACATAACAACAATACCCAAGTCTCCAAAGGTCTATGGTCGGCCATGTTTCAGAATGGAACCCATGGAAATTTTCAAAGTTCCACCAAAAACAGTTTTCATCAAATGGGGAGACATGAGTAATGAGGACCTTGTTGATATCACAGGATGGATCTATAAGGATATTGCCACACTACCCCCATTACCAGTTAAGATATATGGAAAGGGATATGACATGATGAAAGCTAAGGGCTATGATGGTACTAGTGGCCTAGGAAAAAATAAAGTTGGACGAAGAGAGCCCATAGAACCTTTCCAAATACCAAAGTATCTTGGATTAGGGTTTGGATTGCCCGCTAATGATGATCGACGTACCATTGGACTTTCGAGTGAGCGAGTACATGCTTTGAAAAGTGTCGAGACCACTAAGGAAACCCTCACTGAAACTGACTCCCAAGAGTGGGAATTTGGCTCAGAACAATCCTTAAGTGACTGTTGCCTTGATGATTTGTTTGTCGAAGCAGGGGAACTAACCTCTGAACAAATATTTTGGAAAACATTTAAAATTGAATAGACACCAAATAGTCAAAGTCTCATTACCACTCACCATGACATACAAGACCAACCATCTGAACCTCGTCAGTCCAATCCATCTGAAGTATCAGACGACACTGACAACCAGGACTCTAAGGCCTTCACCCCTTATTTTGACAACGAATATGACACTAGTGAAGGGGAATATTGGATAGAGTCCGATGTGGAGTTGGATGATGATAATCTCATCTACAACATCACTGAATCTGTTTGCATGCTTTCTGCATCCTCACCTCAATTCACCAACACTAACGATGGCATTTCCTTAGTTTATCCTCAGCTAGTCGATTGGGACCAACAAAGCCCGCCAGTCCTAGACACATTTCAGAATGATGAGGCAATTGCATATTTTATGGGATTACATGAGGACATACCTAGTGGTGATCACAAGGCAGGATTCGCCATTGACTTAGATTGCACGGCATACTTCGGCGAGACTACTCCGTCCTCCAGTCACAAAATTAAAAGTAAAAATAAAATAAAAAATGAAATGTCTCTAGGTGAAAACCGAAAGGCCCCTTTGGATGATAAAATAGTAAAAACAAAGGATGTATCTGCGGGTGAAAACCTCTCTGAGGTGCCCAAAGATGGAGGACTGGACTTTCTTCTCGTGCAACAAGAAAAATTAGCTATGCTTATCGAAGACACAATAGAAGACAACATAGCAACTGCAGAAGATCCCAAGATGGTCCTCTTTGCTGCATCATTGACTGAAGAAGAGAGGCCAGAGTTTCATAAATTCTTTGCAGAACGTAAAATCAACTTCGCATGGTCCTATGCTGACATGCCAAGATTAGACCTAGAGTTGGTTTTGCACCATCTGCCACTATTGCCTAATGCCAAACCAGTCAAGCAGAAGTTACGCAAAATGCACCCTTAAGTCGCTCTATTGGTCAAGGTCGAATTGAAGAAAATTCTAGACGTCAGATTCATACGGTCTATTGATTATGCTGAATAGATTTCTAACCTGGTGCCAGTAACAAAGCCAAATGGGCTGATCTGCATCTATACAGATTTTAGAGACTTAAATAAGGCGTGCCCAAAGGATGACTTTCCTTTACCGAATATTGATATCATAGTTGACCTCACAGCAGGATATGAGATGATGTCCCTCGTGGATGGTTTCTTCGGCTATAATCAAATTCGCATTGCCCCCAAAGACCAGCACAAAACGGCATTTACTTGCCCATGGGGTACATACTGTTGGAATGTCATGCCATTCGGTCTCAAAAATGCAGGCGCCACATACCAAAGGGCTATGACCACAATCTTCCATAACATGATGCATAACATAATGGAAGATTATGTAGATGACCTATTGGCCAAATCAGTAACCAGTCAAGATCATCTCAGGGTGTTAGACACAATTTTCAAGAGACTGGAAGAATACAAAGTCTGACTAAATCCTAAGAAATGTGTCTTCGGTGTCACATCAGGAAAACTCTTGGGATACATAGTTTCTAGAAGAGGCATTGAGGTTGATCCAGCAAAATTCAAATCCATCATAGACATGCCTCCACCCAAAGGAATCGGTGAACTCAAAACACTGCAAGGTAGGGTACAATCTATTAGGCGCTTCATAGCCCAATTGGTAGACAAGTGACACCCATTCCAATATTTGTTGTGCAAGGGTATCCCCTTTGTGTGGATAGATAAATGTCAAGAAGCCTTTCAGCAAATCAAAGATTACCTACTGTCAATGCCAGTCCTCATTCCTCCCATTCATGGAAAGTCATTAATCCTATACATCTCGACAACTAATTCAGCTCTGGGGGCATTACTAGTATAGAATGACCAAGAAGAAAAAGAAAGAGCTATATATTACATCAGTCGGACATTGGTTGGGTATGAACTGAACTACACACCAATTGAACGAGCTTTCCTAGTCGTGGTCTTTGTAGCATAGAAGCTAAGACATTATATGTTAAGCCATCAGACATAACTAGTAGCAAAGATCGACCCCCTAAAATATTTGTTGAGTAGGGCAGCATTAACAGGACGTCTGACAAAATGGGTCATGATTCTGAGTGAATATGATATTCAGTATGTGGAAAGAAAGGCAATAAAAGGACAAGTCATAGAGGACCAGCTGGCAGACGCACCTTTGCAAAGTGATCACCTGTTAGTGGCAGATTTTCCGAATGATTCGATATTCCATACAGAACCTAAGGCACCTTGGCGACTCTACTTTGACAGATCACACACAAATCATGGCTCAGGGGCAGGAATCTTGTTCATCACCCCTCAAGGAGACTCCATTCCTAAGTCTTTCTGCATTTCCTTCCCATGCACAAACAATGTGGTAGAATACGAGGCATTAGTTACAGGACTAAGAATGGCAATAAAGTGGAAAATCATAGCACTACATGTCTATGGGGATTCTCAGCTCATCATCAACCAAGTTAATGATGACTATGACACAAAAGATGAGAAGTTGATGCCCTAAAAATGGATGGTTGACAGTTTCCACACATACTTTCATATGGTAACCTTTGAACAAGTTCCAAGAACACAGAACAAAGTGGCAGATGCCATGGCTATAATAGGCTCTCTCCTTGACATACCAAGCAATCTGCCTCAGTTGGAATTCCTAATAGAGCAATTGTTGGTCCCTGCCTATGACATTCCAGAGTCAGAAATGGTCTGCGAACTTGTTGGTCCTGACTCTCCCTGGTACAAGGATATTTATGACTACCTTAACTCTCAAACCCTTCCACCGAACCTATCCAATAACTAGAGGAAGTCCTTCATTCAAAAATTTGCAAGGTATGCCATTGTCAGTGACACCCTTTACCGCCGTAGCTTTGACGACACCCTCCTTAGATGTCTCAATGCCAATGAAGCACGAACAACCTTACGCGAAGTACATGGTGGTATATGTGGGTCTCATTTGAGTGGTCCTACTCTAGCCAAGAAAGTAATGATACTTGGGTATTATTGGCCCACCGTTGAAAAGGATGCAATAGAATATGTTAGGACTTGTCACAAATATCAGATTCACAGTGATTTGATCCATGCTCCAGCACAGGAACTTCGGTCGATCACCTCTCCTTGGCCCTTCGCTCAATGGGGACTCGACCTCGTGGGTAAGATTCATCCGATCTCGTCCAATGGCCACAAATTCATAATCACCGCCACTGAGTATTTTACGAAGTGGATTGAAGCCATCCCGCTAACATACATAACTGGAAAACAAATATCCAATTTTATCCTTAACTACATCATTTGTCAGTATGGCCTTCCACAATCCATCATCACTGACAATGGACGTCCGTTTAAAAACCAAGACGTTCGTGAGTTATGTGAGCGATTTCACATCCAACATCATTTTTCATCTCCGTATTACCCACAAGGAAACGGTCAAGCTGATGCATCAAATAAAACTATTGTTAAAATCCTCAAAAAGACTGTCAATGACGTTGGTCGTGACTAGCACATACAACTCAATCCTGCTCTGTGGGCCTACCGCACTAGCATTCGTACGCCTACAGGAGCCACTCCATTTGCCTTGGTCTTTGGCGCTGAGGCCATCTTTCCCATTGAGGTCGAAATTCCTTCGTTACGAGTCTCCCTGAAGGGTTTAACTGATGAAGAGGAGTATAGAAAATTGCACCTGCATGAGCTAGAAATGCTAGAAGAAAGAAGACAAAATTCCCTAAACCATCTACAAGCATATCATAACCGTCTTTGTCACAGTTACAATAAGAAAGTTATGGTCAAAAAAATTGACATTGGCGACCTAGTTCTCATGCAGAACCCTAAAAACCAGGATGAGAGAGAAAAGCTGGGAAATTTTGAACCAAACTGGTTGGGTCCCTACATCATCATATCTTCTTTTGGTTTTGGAGCCTATCAGCTGGCAACTCCAGAGGGAGAACAATTGACAGAGCCTATCAACAGTCTACATCTCCGAAGGTTCTATGCATAGCATCAGGAGATCGAGCTGAAAACCGTAAAATACAAAAAAAAATGAAAAATGATAAAAATCGTTGCCTTGATGAAAACCTAGCAAACAGGCATCTTGGCAGCAACAAAAAAATAAGAAAAATGACAAAAAGAGTAAAGAGAAAAATGATTCATCCAACAGTGAAAACCTGGAAAACGGGTGCTTTGGACAAGTACCATGGTGAAAACCTGGCAAACAGGCGCCATGCGTAATCAATCATTGCTCTACCATCTACTGTCACTTTGTCTGCCTTGGCCTAGGATGAAAGGCATCTCCCATCATTATCACACAAATTGCCATGACATTATACCCTTCCTTTCATGGTTGATAAACGGTTGACATCAAGTCCTCTATACTGCCCATCTGGTACACCGGCAACATACCTTTCGTGTCCCTTCAAATTGGCTAAGTCTTGGACCTGACTGGGGGCAAAATCATTATCATCTAACTGCAGTGGATGTCACACATGGTTTCGGCAATTGGAAAAAAGTCCTAAAAAAAAAGACCAAAAACATGGCAAAAAGTCCTGAAAAAGGACCAAAAACATGGCAAAAAGTTCTTAAAAAAGACCAAAAACATGGCAAAAAGTCCTAAAAAAAGACAAAAACATCACGAAAAGTCCTAAAAAAAGACAAAAACATTGCAAAACGTCCTGAAGAAAAGACCTAAAAATCATAAAACGTCCTGAAGAAAACCACAAAAAAACATCAGACTGCTCGAAGAGCACAAACACATGAGTCATCTCTTGTCAAAGTCTGTCATGTCAAATCAATCAATCTTTGTCATTTGTCTGAAATGCATTGTCTCTGCGCATTTGCTACGTAGGCAAGACTCATGTTCGAGTCCCCGAGACATTAGGTTAGTCCTTTTAGGTTGTCAAAATAAAATCATGGCGCAATCTTTGGTCATCAGTACAAGGTCATTGGTCGTGTCGAACTACGAGGTCTCTGAGTGCATGACGTAGGCAAGGCCATCTGTCGATGAGCCCCCGAGGTCGCACTAGGTCAGTCTGTTAGGGTTCATGGCACTACACTGGCATACACATAAAAATGTCTTCAAGACAAAGCGAATCATTCCCAAATGGGTAAACTCATAAAGAAAATTATGGCAATCATTTATTCAGCATAACAATCTCATCAGCACATATCATCATGACAATATTGACATATGGTCAACACAAGTCAAACTTGGTCAAACCAGGTCAAATCATCATAACCTGTCAAACTGTCAACTCTTGGTTAACCTTCAGATGTGTCCTTCTGAAAGAAAACCTTTGCCATTCATGCCTTAGGATGTGTCCTTCCTAGGCATCGTCACTGTCATTCGACATTTTGAGGGATCCTCTTGACATCTAAGGATCACTCCTCTTGACATCAGCATTCTTCAGATGTGTCCTTCTAAAGAACCAACTCGGTCATTTATGCCTTAGGATGTGTTCTTCCTAGGCATCATCATCGTCACTGTCACATGGCATTTTGAGGGACCCCCTTTGACATTTAGGGATCAATCCTCTTGACATCAACATTATTCAGGATGTGTCCTTCCTGAATTAGGCAATTTTCGACATTTGTCATCTGAACATCATCAAGACTTTACACTCTGGCATCTCATCATTATCAAACCTGACATCTTGACATCAGAACAATGGATATCCAGATGCACTTGGCAAACATTTGACACTTGTCTTTTGGCTTTTTATCATGTTATTAGTTTTTCAGCAAGATCCCACTAACAGGATTTAGAGAAGCAGTGACGTATCAAGAAGATTGACATGCATGACTACTAGTTTCTCAACGAGGTCCTGATTCTAGGATTTAGAAAAACAGCGACGTATCATGATAAAGGCTCTATTTTTTTGTTATGATAATCATGCTGCTAGTTTCTCAAGGATGTCATGGGAACAAGATTTAGAGAAGCAACAATGTTTCATGAATTGTCTTTGTCTTTTTCTACTTGTGGTTGATTATGAAAAAAATACTGGGGCAGTCACGCTCTTAGTATGAGTCATGCTCATCCTTGTCTGTGACTGCTTGTCTTATGTGATGGTATGACCTTGCACACCTTGATCTATATCATATCATGGTGTTTGTTGGCCATTACAACAGTTTTCCCAATGATGATTAAGAGAAATAAATATTAAAGTCCTATGGTAAAGTTTTGAAGAATTTGGTCTAGGAATTAACATGCATCTCCTTCGGTCTGGTCATCTTCTCTTGTCCATCTCACGATGATATCCTATGACATCCAAAAACATAAGTGCATACATGATCATATAAACATTGCATTAGGTCCATACATACATCATCCATAGCATTAAATCATATACATAATCACAAACATTGCCTTAACATAATAATCAACATTGCATCCATTTAATAAATACATTATGCATATCATTATCATCATCATCTCATATAAGTAAGCATTGCATCATCATGGCATCATAATCATAAATAAGCATCATAAGACATACATGATACATCATACATCACATATATCATAATGCATGAATCAAAGAACATCACATAACACACATATAGGCCGATCAAAACTGCATCATCATTTAATATCATCTCAAAAATGTACAATGTCACAGGATAAAGTCAAGAGATATCCCAAAAATGGAGCTCGCAAGCTCAATGGTCTATACATAATGTGTCATAATAACAAAAATGCCCCTAGGGTAGACTCTCATCATCCCCTCGTTGCGAAGAGTGTGGTGGTTGGAGCCCTATAACTGGCACTAAAATGATGGGCGGGCCGGTAGCAGCCTCTGCCTGTGCCACCAATGGAACTAACAATGATGGCAACATCTCCACAGTAATGGACACCTGTGACGTCACTGTTGCTTGGCTCTGAAAAGTAGATGGATCAACCACTAGTGGCTACCTCTGTACTGACCTCTGCACTGATCCAGTAGACCTGTGGCTGTGACTAGAGTGGTGACTTGAGGCGTGTCGGCGTGAGTGGTGGGACCTGTGCCCTGATGTGTGCCCTGTTGAGGTAGACCCTCCTGCACTCGTGTGACTCCTGCTGCCACTGGCACTGTCTGATCTATGTCCACTACCTATCCTCTTCTATGACCGTGACAAGGTAGGATCTCGTCGCTCGGGAGGCACTGCCTGCTCATATAGAGTATTGTACTGATCCAACCTTGTGCTCACCCTGGCTAGCTCACAAGCCATATCCCCTAAAGGCCCTGTGCATAATGCGCACCACTGAGCTGAGTCCTACTGGCAGATCATTGCCTAATCCCACTCTACCTAGGCCACCTCTAGCGTTGACTGTAGTGATCGGACCTATGCAACACTCTCATCCAATCTCCACTGAAGATCTACCACTCTCTGGTCTGTCATGGCATCAAGGGGCAATGTTGAACTGGAAGGTGTCTCCTCCTCACCCTCCACCATCTTCCATCTGAGGAGTCTCTCAGCCTCATCCATAGCATCATCGTCATCATCATCATCATCATCTCCCACATCCTCTTCGTCGACTCCCTCATCTCGAGGTTGCTCCTCCTCCTGTCTAGCCTCTGCCACCTCTGCATCCTCCTCATGTCTCTCCTCCTTCGCCACATCCTCCTCATTTCTCTCCTCCTCCGCCACATCCACCTCCACATCCCCCTCCCGTCATGGCTGCTCTGCCTCCTCTCTCTCCCCCTCCTTGAAAACCTCGGGGATAGCATCTAATGCTACCCTCGCCACACGTGGGCGCACCCTCCAACCCTGTCTCTGACCATCTCTCCTCCTTTGGCGGCCATCTCTCCCATCATCCCCATCATCTCCGTCATCTCCCCCCCGGCCTCCATCTCTGCCTCCATCCCTGCCTCTGTCCCTACCTCCATCTCTCCCCCGGCCTTTTCCCCTATCATCGTCCCTGCCTCCTCGCCTGGCTCTCGGCACACAAGGTATAACTGACTGTCGGTCCATGGGTGTGGGCCCATCAGGATTGGTCAATGGCACTGGCCTATGTGCCTGCCACCATAGGTCGTAATCTACAGTAGTCCCAGAATCTGCAACTCCACCCCTCCATCCCCACGATTGGGCTCCTAGCCCATCGATCTGCTGCTTTGCAAATGCTACTGGAATGGCTGGCCCCCAAGCATACTCTCTGGAAGAGCGCACATACTTCGATGTCCCCGCAGGTACACCCTGCTACTCTCTGAACTGTCTGAGAACACACTGTGGCAAATACATCTCTATAATCAGTGAGCTCTGCACTGTCCTCCCAATCAGATATCGATACTATCTACATAGGCTGAGATGGTCCACCTCATCGTCCCACTGCTCACAATCTTTGTATGGCCTCCAGATAAATGTCACCATGGTATCAATCATGTGACGCCACCAACCGGTCTCACCCATCCGCATCTTATGTAGCACACTGGCATAGTAGTATGCATAAGGCATCCCCTCCACCAACTGTGGTCTCTCAATTGGTGGGCGAAATATAGTAATATGCTCCCAAGCCCAAATCATCATCAATGTGGTACCACACGAGATACTCTCTGCCCTCCTGTAAGTAACATCGTGCAACTGATGGTAGAGTGTCCCCAGTAAACAAGGACCCCAGGCATAAATTTTCCTATCTCGTCTCATACCAACCAAGACGTCTCCCCAGCCAATAGGGAACCCATGTTCACAACGTTCAGGAATCAGTATCTCGCCAATAAGTCACTAGGAATGCATCAAAATGACCATAGTGCTCCACCATGAACTCCCATCGAATCTCGTAGCCCTGGATGCCGAGTCTAGTGCCCTCATCACAATAATACGCTCTGAAGGTCTGGTCACCATGGTGAGGGTCATAGACGATCCACTCTCCTCGGATCGGCACCCGTAAAATGCGGTAGACATCCTCGAGTGTAATAGTAGCCTCTCCTGTTGATAGGTGAAAAGAACAGGTCTCAGAGTGCCAACGCTCGCATAATGCAGTAAGTAGTCCCATATTTGCCTGAATAGCGGGCATATAGGCAACATAGAACAATCCCAGCCACATCAGTCGTCGCCGCGGAGTCAACTGATCTGCAAATCGGAAGGTCGTCGGTCTGCTCTCGCATGTATAAATCAGGGAAAGTTGCCTCTACATAAAGCCAAATAATGTGTTAGTACCTTCTAGACAACTACATGTACAATCAGAAGCATTGGAAATTGGAAAAGTATCAAAATCAGCCCTGGGCACAAATAAAGTCAATTGCGTCGCGCTGGAACAATTGCGTCACAAAACATCGAATGCATCATTTCGTACTTCAAATGCGTTGCAACATGACAATTACGTCATTTGGCTGCTCAAATGCATCGCATCAGAGCAATTGCGTCACGATATATGACGATTGCATCATTCAATTCAAATGCATTGCTTCAACATTCGATTGTGTCACAAAATGTTGATTGCGGCAGTCTAAATAGCGATTGCGACTCAGAAAGGCAATTGCGTAGCAATTTTTGGAAAATGTGGCGCAGAACCTCGCCTACCCTTAATTGATCATTGCATTTGCATTGTGACGCATCAAATGCGTCGAACACGAAAGCGAATGCGGCTTACGTGAATGCATGTGCATCGCAGAGCATTCGTTGTTCCTCCTAGAAAGTTAATTTTAGCATGCAAAACGAAAAAATTACAAAGGAGGATAAGGGTACATACCGCTGGCTCTGAGCCCTCTGGCCACCTGAAGGTCCGCACGATCTCACCATGATGCTCTGACACTGGAATCACCATCCTCGCTGCTGTACTTTTCGCTCTGAGCTCTCGATATTCGTAAAGTGAATAGTAAGAATGAATTGACTTTTACCCCTTTGTCAACCTATTTATAAAGTCAAAATGACATTTTTCAACTAGGTTATTACTGGAGACTCATTTGACCAACTTTGACCACCCCGTTGACTACCTTAAACATGTCAGAATCCAAAACTGACTGCGCCATTGTTTTTCTAGTCATCAAATTGACTTATCGGGACCCTTTAAAAAAAATTCTACCGCCGACCCAAAATTTGAAAAATTTCCCGAGGGGGCATTGATACCCTATACCTTCACTGGGGCATGGCTTTGACTTATTTTCTTTGTCACAACACGACAAGCGACATTATAACAAAGAGGGGCAAAATGTAGACACCTAAAAATGACCTAAGCCTACAAGCTTCATTTTTACCAATTTTCGTCCTAACATAATTATGACACTTTAATTATGTTCCTAACCCATCTTCAACTATTAATTAAATAATTCACAATTATTTAATTAATTCAGGGTCTTCTATTCTTCCTGATTATTAAATGAATAAATCATATTTATTTAATGCGTCACTAATTATCTAAAGTCAACTCATAATTAAATAAAGTTCTCATTTTATTTAATTAATCTTTGTCATTAATGTCCTCCTGATTATCAAATAAATATATTTTAATATATTTATTCAATATGTCACTAATTCCTAAATCCTCTCTTTTAATTAAATAGATTTGCTAATTTATTTAATTAATTAACCACTTCTTCTAAATTAAATAATTATTTTTAATTATTTAATTGTTGTATGTGACACTTCTTTATTTTTAAATAAAACAATTTATTTAAAAATGTCTCACATAGTTAACTGATTCTTCTTTTAGTAATTAATTTCAAAAATCAATTACTCATTATCTCACAAAATCCATATTTTGAATTAATTTAATTCAAAATGGAAATATTCTTCTATAAATCAAGTAATTTCTAAAATTACTGATTTTCTAAAATCCCATCTTCTTATCTTCTGATTTTTGCTAATTTCATCTCAACTGTCACATTTATTTTTGATTTAATTTATTTAATTAAATCTTATTCACACATTTGGGCATTTTTCCCTAACCCTAATTGAGAGTTGCCATTTTGAATCTTAACCATTGATTCTAGGGCATTTTCTCAATCTCTCATCTCATCCGTCCATTCAAAATGGCATTTTCTATAAAATATCATTTTCCTCTCATTTTTTGATTACACAGACACATTACACACTTACACACTGACATACTTAGATGTTTTTCATAGCAATTGTAGAATTTATTGTCTTTATTTGATTAAGTCTTAGCATGTTTAGGCATTCTCAATCATAGTCATTGGCATAAACATTTGTTCAAATCCTTCAAAGCTTGGTGTAGGACTTAGACTTGTATTTACAGAATGCTCGCACGTCAAATCTGAGGGCAACACATCAACTAGCAAGCTATAAGGTGTTACAAAAGTGAATCATGGAGGTCTCAGCGATTAACAGGTATAATTGTTCTTTCGTTTACTTCCATTTTGTTTTGTAATTTCTTTGGGTTTTGTGACTTAAATTGATCTGCTCACCTTGAATCAAACCCTAAAATTAACCCTTAGTTACATTACCTATGTGGAATTTATAGGGATGGTGACTTGTAGAATTCTTGCAATTATTTGTGAAGAATTAGTATATGGATTATTAAGTGGATGGATAGTGATTTTGGGATTTCGTTTTAGTAAAGGTGGTATGTTATTATTAGAAAATCGGTTTCCCCGATGTCATAGATGGAGTGTCATTGATAACATTTTGAATTTGTGTTATGTCAAAAGTGGATGGTAATCTAGCCCCTTATTGAGAAAGCCTTAAAAAGAATCAATCTGGGTCGGCTGCTAGAACTGAGCTTACTAGTTTCATCGCATGAGCATCTTTTTGTGCCTCAGCCACCTCTTCAAGTGTTATGTCTCATACAAACCCATCTATGTTTAGACTATTGTTAGGACTCAGTGGTGATGGTGCTTAGACACCTCTTGGTTCATACATGTTTGGGTTTTCATTATTTTTTTCTTGGAATGGATCCATGAATTCATTTGTCATGTTTGGATTGGGATTTTACATTTTGTTTTTGACATGGGATCTCATCTATACTAGTATAAAAGAGATATTATGACCCCCTGATTTTGGATGAGATGTGTTGATGAATGTTTTATTTTCAAATTAGGTTTGGAAAGAGACACACTAAATAGATAGTCAAACCAAATTTTTGATGTGGATGTTTGATAAATGGATGTAACATAAAAAACCTAAAGGAGACAATAGTTACTTAGATCTCAATTTTGATTTGATTTTGATTGATAATCCTTGCTTTTCCTAGACTAATGAGTCCAAGCGAAGGAAGATGATAAAGAAATTATAGACTTAGGGGTAGATTAATGACCACTAAGCAAACTTATTCATAAATATTGATACTAATTTAACAACTTACTTGATAGCTTTCCAAGAAAATGACTAAACTAGGGTATATTAGTAAGAGATCTAAAAGATGATTCTCTAGTTCTGGTTTGATAATGAGTTGTTTTTGGTTGTTGTGGATGAGGTTGTTTCTTGATTCAAAACTAACAAAATGTGTTCCTACAAAGACCCAAAATAAATAGATGACATGGGATGTTTTTTTGTTGTTGTTTCTATAGGAGGATTGATTATGCCTATAGATCTATTTGATAATCCTCTAATCTTAATTGATGAATGATTGATGAAATTTTGGAAAACTAATTTTTGACTATTTTTGGAAATTTTGACTCAAATTCAAACACATCATTTTACAAACATGTCAACCCATAATCAAAAACATTGCATTGTCACTAATAGAAGCATCGCATTATGAAAAAATTACTAAGAAAATGAAAAAAGTGTCACTTTTTTATAGACAAACATGTCGTTGTAACTATTCCTAGGTTTTGACAAGGAACTGCTTTGTGATAAACATGTTGAGTTGCACAAAAGCATCAATTTACAGACAAATGTGCCAAGATGAAAACTCAAATGCATCAAAATGCAATAGAAGTGGCGATGGATGATAGTCAAATACATCAATGTGCAAATTGAAGTGTCAAAATGTAATAGAAGTGACAAAGGATGACAATCAAACATGTCGATTTGACACAGAGATAGAACTTGCAATTTTTAGACCTAAATCAACCTAGGGTTTGACAAATTTTGACAATGTGATGAATAATTTTGTGTTTTCCAAATCTAACAAGTAAATAAAACAACAAACAACAACATATAGGACTGAATCTCAGGATTTGTAAGGTTGGTTTCACAAGCCAGAGCTTGTTATTTTGTGTCACTAGTATGGAACAATGGAAACACGCCAAGAATACATGACCTAGCTAGTATTTAGAATGGGTTTATTAACTTGTAGTGGGCCCATCACAAAATTAAGTGCTAATACTCTATAAGATTAGATAGAAACACCTTTCTTTTGAAATCGAATAGCTAGATGCCCAATGGTACAAGCCCAGTATGAAAATAGGCTCACCTTCTTTCTCTCACTGGGAGGCTATAAATGCCAACCCAAGAATCTCTATCTCTACTTAAGGGAGTATGTGGTGAGTAGCTTCAAGCATGATACTGTACCCTACACCACTATAAGCTGACAACTAATAGGTCTCAAAGGCTTCTAGAAAACAAGGCTCTTTGTAGGAATCAATGAATAGTGAGGCCATCTGGGGATGCCCAAGATTGAAGGGGTCTCCTCCGCTCTCATCACCTATACATGTCTCACAAACCAAGGGTCATGAGGCTTGGCTTAAAGGATGTTGGCCACACCTTAGGATATAAATTTTATTCTCCCCTCTTTTTTATACCATGACTAAACACACAGTTGAGATCAAACCCCAGGATGATGAGGCCCCCAAGTAGGTCTCCTACTGAATTAAACAGTAATGAAGCTATTTTTGATCCCCAAAATCATTCTTAAGAGTCACGAGGGGAAAGAATACATAGAACATTCATACCTCAAGTAAACAAAAAAATATTTGTAAACTAATAGTGTTTTTGATTCCCGAGATTGCACAAGGTATGAGGGAAGAGCATACGCAACCACTAATTTACTAGACACAATAAACAATTCATTTTAAGGTACCCAAATTCAAATGTGAGCTCAATTTTATCTAGAATTGAAATGCAATTTGGTCTTGTTTAATTTTAAGCCCAAATCAAAATATGCTAGTTGTAGGTTATTTTTATTGCACCAAATTGAAGTGTTCAAGTTGTAAATTTTAGTGCACCAAAATAAATATGAAATTCTAGACTAATAAAAACCTACAAAACCAATTGTTAGTGGTTGGTGAAGTAATATTGTCCCAACATTTGCTACAAGCTATACAAATGTTAGAAAACTCAAGAGAACAGGCACACATTAGGGTTAATCAAACTAGAAATCTTTGAAATGAATTATAAAAATGTACAAAAAGAAAGTGTTGATTACTAGTCAGAAGCGTCACTTCCCTACAAATGCATCACAACAACAAAAAAATAGAAGTAATAAATTATGCAAAATTTTCAAACCACAGTCAAGCATGCCACTATAAAAAACTGCACATAAAGACAGAAACAAATGCGTTGCAGAAAAGAAAATGCATCGAGTTAATGCAAAAGCATCATTCTACAAAAAAAAATGCATTGAAATATTGCAAAAGCACCAAAAGAGGTCAGTCAAACATATCAACCTACTCTGAAAGCATCATTGTAACCTGCAAACTTCAAAAACCTCAAAAAAATGTCAAATTAGGGATATGGGGTCCCACTAGACATTCCAAAATGTATGAACATAATAAAATTGTAAGAGGGAAATTTGTGTAGGAAAACACCAATGAATTAAACCAAAACAATTCAAAACAAGATCAAAATCCCAAACCACACTCATGAAATGAACTATAAAGCAATAAATTAAATCAATAAAGGTAAGCATAAGCAAGAAACCATAAATGAATTCATGAAATATAGCTATACCATCCCATGTTGAAGTGTAATCCATATTGATGTTGGATTGCATTTGAATCAATACGAAGCCTCCATTGTTGTTGTAAAAGCTTCAAATCATGTGTTAATGGTGATTGAATATGTTTGTGTGTGTATGTAAATAATGTGAATAAGAAAATAAAACTTATACAACACACCAATGAAACATTATATCAAGGAATTCAACTAATAATCAAATTAATACAGCAATCCCTCAATGGTGTCTCATTGTCCTCTATCTCTAAGGATCATTTAAATCATTTTGCTCTCAGATTGTTTGTGCACATGACTTTCCAAATGACAACCTGAAGAACAAGAGATGTTGGAAATGCAAGAGATGTTTCCTACATTACATGATTGATAAGCTAGTTGTAGATGATATGCAAAGATAATAATGCTGCTATGATGCTACTAATGAAAATGATATGATGAAAATGTTGTAATTAAGATGCTGCTAATGAAAATGCCATGATTAAACTACTTGATGCTAAAATGCTCACTAAAATGATAATGCTAATTAAAATGTTGCAAAGTGTAATTTCTATAAATGTTCAACTCTCTTTTTTTTGTTGTAAATGATAGCCTATTTATAGATTTTCCAAGGCATGACCCTAGGTGGCAGAAATCAACGGTCTGGATTTGATCTGGAGAATCGACGATTGAAGATGAAGAGGTTAGAGAGAAAAGGGGAAATGTGTTCCCTTCATAAGAACAAACTACCAAGTGTGAAGAGGAATAAAATGGAGATGAAGGCGAAGTGTCCCTAATTAGTTAGAATTTGTTGATGATAAATGCCAAATTAAATATTAGAAATATTTAATTCTTGACACATGATGAGGTGGAAGGTGGGAAGAAGTTAGTAGACATGTGCTTAAATTCAAATTTAAAATTCAAATTTAGTGAGAGGAGGTTATTTAAATAAAACAAACTAATTAAATTTGTTCATTTAATTAAGATATGAGGAAAATGATTTAGGATAGGAAGAATTAGAGAAAAATGAACTATATAAATAAATTTTTCAATTTATTTATAAGTAGAAGAATTAAAGATTATTAATTAATTAACTTGTATTTAATTAACCCTCCAGACCAAATTTGAGTGTATACATTTTTCCCCTCTTTGAAGTGATGTGTTTGTGACATGTTGCTTCAAAGAAAAATTTGTTGATAGTGCTGATAAAAAAATTCGATATGCCCCAGATGCCAATTTTCAAGTGATGATGCGTGTATGCCCCCTTGGGAGATAAATTGGGAAATTGTTGAATTTTTTTAGGATTTTTGAATTTTTGAATTTTTTTATGATTTTATGAGGATTTTCAAACTTTTAGGATTTTGAGATGATTTATCTCCTGATAAAGAATATTGACCCTACCAATTGATTAATTGATGCCCCTTTCAAAAATAAAAATAATCCCACTTAAATACCCTCCATTTACCCCTTTAAAAGGTAAAAAGGTGAAAAATGAGTTCATTTGAATTCATTTGCAATTTGAGTGATTGAGTTGATTGAGCAATTTAGCAAGATGGTCATCCCATACCACACTCATTGATTCGAGCGATTTCGACAACACCACTGCCCTACCACATATGGACCTTTGGTACATACCTCGAGAAACCACCTTTTGAAATTTGAATTTTCTTTTTCATGCACTTTCATGTTTTTAAAATCTGTGAATTGTGTTTTAGCGCATTTAGGACCTGAAATAGTGCATAGATGGAATTGTTTAGCACATTTAGGATTTAGCGCATTTATGTCACAAAGTGGCACATATGTTGTCTGTTTTAGCACATTTATAATTTTAGCGCATAGATGCTCTGTTTCGCTGCATTGATGGATTTTTGCAGCACATCCATTGTTCCAACGCATGAATGCTCTATTTTTGTGCATTGACACTAGAATTGATGAAATGTTGATTTTTCTCCTTACTTTTGATGCTTGATTATCACGTCAGCTATTGTTTTGGTGATGTTTGATAGGATAGATGATGATTGACCTCATGATGGATGAGATCAATGATAGACACTCTATGAAGATTTGATTGAAATCTCATTTGAGTTGATTAGATTGATTGATAGGTTGATTGATAAAATGTTGATTTGTGATATGTCATGATTATAGGAGAACTTAAGAGTTCTTCAATCTCGAGAGCACTACCCAAGGAATTGGGATATGATTCTGGGTCTTGTGTAGGCAGATTTGGATTTCATTGAGCGATGCAATTTATCATCCTTGCTTGATATGCCCTAGTATAGGATAAATAGGGGACTATTAACTGCATTAGCTGAGAGATGGCATAGCAACTAGAACATGTTCCATCTGGCTATCAGTGAGATGACGGTTACCCTGGAGGATGTATACCGAATATTGAGGATTCGAGAGTTAGTCATATATGATCACACAGAGCAGGGAGGTACTGAGGCGCTGAGGAGGATTTTTGATGATGACGGGATTAGCAGTTACAAGATCCCATGGAAGGATATGGTTGATTCTTATGAGCCATTACCATCTGTTCTATTTGGGTTTGTTGGAGGTTTCTTATGTCCCAATCGTAGGTCGAAGGGACTGTCCATTGGCTGGGGCAGGATACTAGAGAGGATGATCACTCAGGGGATCCGATATGCATGGGGTTCATGTATGTTAGCTCATTTATATCATGATCTGCATCAAGTGGTGTATCTTGGAGGTGCTAGTTTATCAACTGGAGTGACACTGCTTTAGATTTGGGCTTGGGAGCATATAGTTGTTACTCGTCCTTTAGTGGACAGAGATCATTTGGTTGGAAGGCCATATGTCTTTGGGTACACAAGTATTCTTGTCCATCGCAAGCTAGTAAAATTGGAGTATTGAAGGTGAGTGCTTGATGATTTGGAGGCAGTCATATGGCGACCATACTTATATTGTGAGTAGTGGCCCAAGGATGATTTGGAGATGCCATATGTTTGCACTTCAAGATATTTGATTGGATGGACCCGGTTTATTATTGAGAGATTCATGCTCATGAGGGTGCTTCGTCAGTATGGTCAAGTTTAGGAGATGCCCTAGGGAGTTGCGTTATATGCTCGGAGACAGCAGGATATTCTAGAGTGGGGACCCACCATATCTTATGATACAGCTTGTGAGGAGTATTTTGGATTGCAAGAATAGGTATGGGATTACTGTCCAGAGATCACAGCTGGTGTGATGACAGATGAGTATGCTGAGCATTTTTTCAAACATGTCATACTGAGGATATCCAGTCCCGATGAGCTAGTACCAGCATCTGAGGATGATGAGAGAGCACCGTAGTAGGCACCGAGATGGAGGAGGGATGGGGGAGATGATGGGGATGGAGGGATGATGGAGGTGGTGGATATGGTGGAGATATATTGGACTTCAGAGTACCCCGGAGGAGGAGATCTATGGTTCCCTCGGGACAACAGCAGACAGGACCATCCCAGGTTTAGATTTGCATGCCTTCCCATCAGCAGCAGGCATAGATAGATGCCTTACAGTTACAGGTAGAGGGCTTACAGGGATAGCTAGTGCAGGCACAGGAGCAGATTGTCTCACTGACAGCAAAGAGAGATGTCACGAGACAAAGATATGAGCATGAAGAGGCCCTAGTCGAGAGATTACAAAGAGTGTCTGAGGGGACTACTGTAGGGGATATGCTTAGAGAGGTTCAACATTCAGCCTGAGAGATGGAGTACTATAGATTACTGTATTATCAGGCAGTTCTTGCAGAGCGGTGTGCCCCTAGTTATGCATAGTCTATCAGTGGCAGGTCAGGTCAGAGTCAATCATGGACTATGAGCGGGGGTGTGACTGGGCCACTTCTCAGAGATCCCTCAAGAAAAGATCTAGGTGCAGGTCCCTCTGGTTATGTAGCAGCAGGCACAGTGAGGCCTACAGCATCTAGGGGGAGCAGCACATAGCTTTTGTGCTCACATTTGATGTACTGAGACTTGATGTATTCACTTATTCAGTCAGGTACTTTATGATTTCCTGCCATTTTGTTGATGTATCTCTCCACATTTTGTGATATCATTGTACACTTGACATTGATTATTTTGAGATTATATGAGATGCAGCAGAGACTATTGATCTATATGTTGTCTACATGCTTTTATGATGAATTCTTATGATGAATGCATTTGATTTCTGCTCTATATGCTATGTGATAGTTATAATGATTATGCCATGGTTGTGTATGGATGCAATAATGAAATGATGATGCATGGATTATGATTCTATAGCTTTATGGATGATGCTTTATGATATATGAGATGGATTTGATCATGCAGATAAGATGTGATGCACTTCATTTTTGTATTTTTCTAATGCAAATATATGATCCAATGCATGGATGGATGGCTTATGATAATACTTTCTAATGTATGTATGATATGATAATGATTGTGCAACTCATGTGAATGATCTTTTTTATTGTTTGTGTCAAATGTACTCAATACTTTAATGAGAGAGATAAAATCATTTTGAAATTTTCTAGCCTTGGAAAACCTAAAATGCACATGCAAAAACTAATATGGATGCACTCTATCCTAACCATGAAAATCTAATTATGCAATGTTGTCATATTGTTAGTTGATTTTTTGTGCTTGTTATCATCATTGAGCTTTTGATATGTTGAAAGTTAGTACAAACACCAATGGTATAATTAAACCATGATGACCTGAGTACAACTTCCATTGATTTTTTATATTGCAAGGTAATACAAGCATCTAGGTATAATTGAATTGAGATGGCCTGAGTATTGCTTGCGTAAAACAGGAAAGAGTTAATCTTTTTCCTATGCAAATCTGGAATGTCATCAATGATACTTTGTAGATCACATCTTGTGACAAATTTACATAGTAGTAATGATCAACTCACAAACAACAAACAAAGAAAAATATCATACTCCATCATAGCTTCTCTAGTCCATGACACCCTTGAGTTGCTCCAAAGATATGATAACAAAAATCAAGATACAACAGTTGAAAATTTATGCTAAAGTGAGTAAACCATGATTCAGAAGAATATCATCCAGTTAGATTTGTTTTGACCGACCTTGATGTTGATTTGGATGGTTGGTTTTCTAAAAAAAATGTGATTGATGTCCAATGTCGAGTCTTGTTGTGATCGTTATGTTTGCTATGTTGTCTTACTATTGCTTGTCTGTTGTTTGACGTTCAAAGTAGATTGCCCCCAGTGAGAAACCAACCACTTATTGTGAAAGCGTACAATGATCGCCAAACCAGGGTGAGACAGGACCGCAATGCCCGAATATGTACATGAAGTTTTATGATGGACAGGCATAATGATGGAAAAAAGTAGACGACCGACACACGTTCCAATAGATGGAAAAGCCAATTTATCACAAATAGTTCCTATTGCCAAGTTTTCACTGCTTGTTTTTATTGCACTTTTTTTGATTTTATTTTTATTTTTTTAGTTTTTCACTTTTTTTGTATTCTTCCCTTTTTTTACTTTTTTGGATTTTTTGCTTTTTTTGGATTTTTCTGCTTTTTTTTACTTTTTTTTATTTTTCTACTTTTTTACTTTTTTTTGGATTTTTCTGCTTTTTAAATCATGCACCGGATGAGTTATGTATAAAACTTCTTGAGATGAATTTTGTTGATAGATTCTTCAAACAGGTCTCCTTCGGGTGTAGATAACTAATATGCTCCAGATCCATATATTGATACAATGACAAAAGGACCTAGCCAATTAGGTTCAAATTTTCCCTTCTTTTCCCGATCTTGTTGATTGTGAGGATTCTCTTTTAGTACCAAGTTTCCAACCTGAAATGTTCTTGGTCTTACCTTGTGGTTATAGCTCCTTGACATTATTTTTTGATAACTTTCAAATGATCAACAACATGTTAACGGCATTCATCTAAAAATTATAACTCCTGTAGTCTGGATACTCGATAGTCTTCCTCTGAAATGATTCCTTTCAATGATACCCGGAGTGAAGGTAACTCAACCTCAATGGGTAAGATGGCTTCTGATCCATACACAAGGGCATATGGTGTGGCTCCCGTAGGGGTGCTGATGCTAGTACGATATGCCCACAAGGCAGGGTTTAGTTGAACATGCCAGTCACATCCAACATCATTGACAGTTTTCTTCAAGATTTTCAAAATGGTCTTATTTGAGGCTTTTGCTTGGCCATTCCCTTGAGGGTAATAGGGTGTGGAGAATCGTTGTTGGATATGAAATTTTTCACAAAGTTCTTGTACATCTTGATTTTTGAAGGGTCTACCATTGTTAGTGACAATGGAGCTAGGGATGCCATACCGACAGACAACGTAGTTCAGGATGGAGGAAATTTGTTTACCAATGATCATGGTTAATGGGATGGATTCAATCCACTTTGTGAAATACTCGGTGGTTGTGATTATGAATTTATGTCCATTAGAGGAAAATTGATGAATATTACCCATAAGATCAAGTCCCCATTGACAAAAAGGCTAGGTCGATGTGAATGGTTGCAGCTCTTGTGCCAGTGCATGTATGAGATTTCCATGGACTTGACACTTCTTGCACTTCTTAACAAATTGAAAAGATTCTTTCTCCATGTTTGTCCAATAATATCCCAAGCGTAGGAGTTTCTTAGCTAGAGTAAGACCACATGAATGAGTACCACAAATACATTCATGAACTTCTCGTAAGGTAGTTTCAGATTCGTCACGTTCAAGACATCAGAGGAGAGTACCATTGAGACCTTGTCGATAAAGTGTATTAGCTATTAGGGTGTATCGGGCTACTTGACAGATAAAGTTGCATTTTTGGTTCTGGGATAGATCAAGTGGATGGGTGTTGTCTCTCAAATAGGTATAAATATTCCCATAGATTGAAAAATCAGCATCAACTAGAGGGCACACGACTTGGGATTTAGGATTGTCATATGCGGGAGTAAACGACTGTTCCACCATGAATTCATAATGACTTCATTTTTTTGGTATTTACAAAAGAGAAGAAATGGTTTCCATGGCATTGACAGCTTTGTTGTCTACTCTTGAAAAAATTCAAACTTGATCTCAAAAACGTATTTCTTGAAGTCATCTATCATTCTCTTGTATGGCATCATCTTGTCATCTTTTGTTTAATATTCATCATTAACCTGATTCATGACTAATTGAGAATCTCCATAAACTTGTAATTTTGTGATTTTCCATTCCACTGCTACCTTGATACCAATAATTAGTGCTTCATATTCAGCCATGTTGTGTGTGCAAGGGAACATCAACCTGTAAGATTTTGGGATAGTGTGTCCTTGAGGAGTAACAAATAGGATTCTAGCACCTGATCCATGTTGAGTGTAAGACCCATCAAAATATAATATCCAATGTTGTGTTGTCATTGTGAGGACATCTACATCTGGGAATTCAATATACATAGGATGGTCATCTTGCAATGGTGCTTCAACTAACTGATCTACTATTACTTGGCCCTTGATTTCTCTTCTATCTACATATTGAATGTCAAATTCACTCAATATCATCACCCACTTTGCTAATCTTCCTGTTAGAGTGGCTTTATTGAGTAGATATTTTAATGGATCTATCTTGGCTATTAGTTTGACGGTATGTGTTAACATATAGTGTCGCAATTGTTGAGTAGCAAACACCACTACCAAATAAGCTTTTTCAATGAATGTATAGTTAATTTCATAGCCACTCAATGTTTTGTTGATGTATTAGATGGCCCTTTCTTTTCCTATAGAGTCTTCTTGTGCTAGCAGAGCTCCCAAAGATACCTCAGTAGTTGCTATGTAGAGTAGAAGTGGTTTTCCCTCTATTGGTGGTACCAATATAGGTGGATTCATCAGATATTATTTCAATTGATTAAAGGCAGCTTCACATCTTTCATCCCATCTAAAAGAAACATTCTTGTGTAACAAATGAATAAAAGGATGACTTTTGTCCACCAATTGCGTGATGAATCTTCTAATGGATTCCTTATAGAGATATTAGTTGGCTAATATTCTTAAGAGGTGGCATTTCCATGATTGCTTGAACTTTTGTTGGATCTACTTTGATGCCTTTAGTTGAGACTATGTATCCTAAGATTTTTGTTGATGTTACTCCGAATACACACTTCTTTGGATTTAAACACACATTGAACTTTTCCAATCGATTAAAAAATTTATCCAAGATTTCCATATGTCCTTCCCTGGTAAATGATTTTTCTATCAGGTCATCCACATAGTCCTCTATGAATGTGTGCATCATGTCATGAAAGATCATTTCCATTACATGCTAATAAGTGGCTCCTACATTCTTCAATCCAAAAGGCATCACATTCCAACAAAATGTACCCAATGGGCATGCAAAAGTTGTTTTGTCTTGATCTTCTAGTGCAATCTTGATATGATTATAGCCTGAAAAATCATCCATGAGTGATAGCATAGCATGTCCTACTATTAAATCCACAATGATGTCTATATTGGGAAAAGGAAATTCTTCCTTTGGACAAGCCTTGTTAAGATCCCTAAAATTTGTGCATATTCAGATGTTTTTGTCTAGTTTCGAGATTGGTACAATGTTTGAAATCCATTCTGCATAGTCGATTGGTCAGATGAACCCTACATCTAATAATTTTTTTAATTTTGCTTTCACTAGTAGGGCGATGTGTGGATGCATTTTTCTCAACTTATGCTTTATTGGCTTCACTCCAGGTGATATGGATAAATGATGCATTATTAGATCTATATCTATTCTTGGCATGTCAGCATAGGACCAAGAAAAATTGATTTGTCTTTCTTCGAAGAATTTGGTGAAATTTGGCTTTTCTTGTTGTCATTGATGTCACTAGGTGTATGGTCTTTTTTTGTTTCTGTAGTACTAATGTTTATGGATTGTGTAGGCTCAACCAATACTGAAGATCTTTCTTGATAATGCTCAGGAAGAGTGTCAAATTTATCATCCTTCAGTGCCTTAGAGAGGTTTTCACCGTTGGATACGCTCTTTCTTTTTACTTTTTCATGATCTAATACTGCCATTGCATGGTTTTCACCATTAGATCAATTTTTTTTATTCTTTATTTTGTAGCTAAGACACTTGGCACTCCCCTGGTTTGAAACTTCATTATGAAATTCATTGGTGGAACTTGTTTCTATATTTTCAAAACAAAGGAAATTGACAATGGCATTATCATCTGAAAAGGTAGGGATATCAAGAGGCTTAGTTTGTTCCCAGTCAATGAGTTTGGGATGTATCAAAGGTAAGGAATCATCGGATTGGTCAAGATCAAAGGCAGTGAGGATCATGATGGAAACATTTTTTAGGTGTTCACTAGCAACGTCAAGGTCTATAATGTTACTCTCTTCCGGATCATTTGTCTCGCTTGATGTCTGATCGTCCTCACTAGAGTAATCAATATGTAGTAATCCAAATTCAAATGGTCTAGACCCTAGGCTTTGTCCCTCCGTACGTATGGGTGCATACTTCTTTATCACATCAATTTTCTTGTCTTCACAAGATTCTTCATATAGTGAATCCCATTCATATTCATTTGAGTCTATTTCAAAACTAGCTTGCAGTTGGAGGATTTTTTCATAAATCTTCTGAGTGGCTTCTTCTTTTGTCTCCTCTTTGTATCCTAATCTGGTCTTGTCTTTTGCATTGATTGAGATAGGCTAAATTGGTTCCATAATACCTTATTTTCATTTTCCAATAGGACCTTTTCCTTCATATCCCATCTTTTCTAAGATTTTGAACCCTTTACCATATTGCTCCATTGGTATATTAGAATTTGTTGCTTGGGATTCTTCTTCATCTTTGTAAAGACAATTTAGAATGTCTTTTTCCTCAAATTCATCAACTAGAGTACCTGCTTTTACAAATTTACCATCAAAGATTGTGATGGGTTGTGAAGATTGTTGTTTAGATGTTGATGGTTGTCCATATGATTTTGGAGAAGGTAGTAGTTGTGAGAAACATAAGGATTGCTCAAAAGAATACTCACCCATGCCTTTATCTTTCAACTGAATCTTTTTCTCAAACTATTTTGACAAAGAATTGAGTTGACTTTCATTACTTGAGGAAATAGAATCACCGATGCCTTTATTTGTCAACTGAACCTTTTTCTCAAACTATTTTGACAAAGAATTGAGTTGGCTTTCATTACTTGAGGAAATAGAAGTGAGAACTTCTCTGTTGTGTGGTACAAAAACATCTTGGATTGTCTTGAGTTGCAGTATTGGGGATTATTAGAATCTGTTGAAATTGTGATCTCTTGTCCATTGTAAGGGAATTTCAAGCATTGATGGTATGTTGATGGTACTGTTTGCATTTCATGGATCCAAGGTCAAACCAAGAGTATGTTGTAGGTCAAATCCTTGTCTAAAACTTGGTATATTATATCCTTTTGAACTGGTCCCACTTGAATTGGCAATACTATCAGTCCTTGAAAGGATCTTTCTTCACCGTCATAAGCTTTTATGGTGATCCTTCTTCTAGAATCTATTTCATTTTCTAAAAATCCCAATGCACGGATAAGCTTTAAGGTGCATATATTTAGACTAGCTCCTCCATCTATTAAAATGCATTTGACCGAATGTTTATGGATTAAAACCTCAATATGGAGTGGAGCGTTGTGTGGATGAGTGAGGGATGCATCATCATTTTTTGAGAATGATAAACAATGGGGTGCAGTAAAATGTCCCACCATGGCTTGGAATTAACAAACTTCCAAATTTATTGGTACTTCTAAACAATAATTTTGGTTTTGACCCCTCACAATGCTTTACTCCTGCTAGGGTTTTTCACCTAAAAGGAGAAAGGGGATTGGATGGGGGACCAAAATGCAAGGGTTTACACTCAAATTCTATTTTAACGAGATGTATTATTCCTAATTAAGATGTCCTCATTCTCTGATCTGAAAATGAAATGATTTAATAATGCAAAACTATGAAAATGTGAAGTGCTAGAAAACACAATGTGATATGCAGAAATGCCTAAGATTGTAACTAAATACTGAAATAACATAATATAATGAAAGAGGTGCACCTGGAATCAGAAGTTTGATGTTGGAAGATTCTGGAATCATGAAAATTTGACTAGAATGTTGACCGGGACACTTAGGCCAGTCTGGGCAACTTAGTCCCAGTTTCGGGAAACTTTGTCAGAACGGGAATCTATCAAATGGGTATCTAGAAATGTAAAAATCAGTTTTCAGGCCAGAAGCGGGACTAATTCGCCCCTGGTGGCAACTTAGTCCTCCTATAGATTTCAAAAAAATTGGGACAAAATCTTGTAGTCTCAAGTCTGCACTTCCTTTTCTAACAAGTGTCTGTACTTAATTTTGCAGGAAACGGGGCAGAAAGTCTCTCCAAGCTTGAAATAAGGTGATGTTGACTTGATTGACTTCATGCACTTTTTTATCACTTTTCAACACCTATTTCTTGACAAATATGCATACAAAATTGACATGCAAAAGGGGAAAAATGGTTGAGGGTTAGAGAATAGGGGTTTGCCTTGGTCAAACCCCACTTTAGTAATCAAACCCTAAAATAATGAAATGAGATGAAAAGAGATTGATATATAGATAACATGCAAATACAGATTTCATAAACTTACCATACCATTGATGCTCAAATCTAAAGATGTGCAATGAAGAACTCCAATAGCTTGACTTGATAATGCTTGATTTGCTTGAATGCTTAATGAGTGCAAGAGATTGTAAGTGATTTTGAGATAGATGATTATAGGAGATAGGAGATGTAAAATGAGGTGAAAAACCCTTATTTATACTTGATTTTACTAAAATTTCCCGAAAGTAACACATCATAGGCCAACCTCAAGGGTTAGAGGACAAAATCCCACTAGAAATTTAAAATAATTTTGAGTTTTGTGCTAAAAAGGACTAAGTCGCCCTATGGGTGACTTGGTCCCACTTAAGCAAATTAAGTGGGTGTCAAGAATTTTGGAGCATTAAAAGTTGTCCAATGGGAATATCCTTAACAACACACTTGAAAACAGCTAGAAAGTGTATTAAGGGGTCATTTAGACATGAGAAAGGGTTGAATTAGTGAAATTAAGCCTAGAAAAGCGTGAAATCTTGTTACAAGACTTTACAACACTTCAAAATAGGACTTAATAAGTGATAAAAAGGTGATTTTTAGGTGAATTGTAATGGCTAGAGTCTAGAAAAGTGTAGAAATGGTTTACAACACTTCACAACACCTTCACAAGACATCATAATTTGAATGTTTAAGTCCTAATGTAAATGTTTTGACCACATTACAACATTATGCCTAGGAAAAATCAAGCGAAAGCCCATTAGAAAGACTCAAGTGAGCATAAAAATGTCAACTATACATTTTTTGGTGACACAGTACTGCGGTGTCCACTAAAGCTATCTAGAATATCCTTATGGGCTGGTGAAATTTTAAGAAGTTCCAGTATGGATATTTGTGCTGGAACCTTTTGCAATTGATCCACTATATTGTATCGATTAGAAGAAGCAACAGGTGTTTTAGATTTACTTCCTTTCAATGAAAACTTGGACTGCCCTCTTGCGGTCACATTTACCAGTAGGTTGTCTTGTTTATCCTTTATTTTGATGACATTGATTTGATTATCAGCTGCAGAAATGTGATTGATGGTAGTATCATAGACATAATTCACATTCTTCCCTTTGTTGTTTGTCGAAGAAGATTCTCCTTTTTCATAGTTGGGTAGAGGGTTTTTAAATGCTCCATGATCGTCATTTGTTTTATGTCCTTTTATCGATATGTCACCTCTATCTATCAAGTCTTTCACCAAATGTTTTAATTGCATACAATCATTTGTTTTATGGCCTTTGATTCTATGAAAATCACAATAATATGCATTGTTCCACCATGATGGTTTGACTCTTGGTTCAAAATCTCGTGTATCCGTTAATGTTATGAGTTTGTGTGTAAGAAGCTCTTTTAACATTGATTCAAGTGATTGCCCCAAAGGTGTAAATTTTCTTTGATGTGGTGGTGGAGCTGGTTTAGATTCACTATTGTTTTGATTGTTTTTTGTTGTAGTACCTGATAAATTGAAGACTAGTTTTACATTATGTGTGTCAACTACACCATCAATGCCAACATTCTTATTTCTTGTCCAGAATTTGGATTTGTCATTGTTTTTATGATGGTTAGAAGAGTTAGCAGAGTTTGTTCCTTTGTTATAGATTTTCAATACTCCTCTTTTAACTAAGGCTTCCTCAATCTTAAGTCTATTTTCAATCAGCTTTTCAAAACTGGGTGGACATCGCAATTGGAGTCTATAACTCATCTCACTATTGAGATTATCAATAAAGATATCCATCTTTTCTTTCTCAAGTATAGGACGGGCATATCTAGCAAATAATCATCTCCATCTTTGTAAGAATGTAAGAAATGGCTCACCATATTTTTTTTTGGTTACAGAGATCTTTCATTGTTATTTCATGTTGAATGTTGTATGAATATTGGGAGATAAATTTATTTACCAACTCTCCAAATGATCTAATACTTGGTGGGAGTTTTGAAAACCATTCCATACATTGACCACCCAAAATTATTGGAAATGATCTCATTAGATAGGTTTCTTCATGTGCAAATTCCAGACTCATGGTGCAGAATTCTCTTACATGGTCTTGAGGATCAGTTTTACCATTGTATTTTCATATCTTGGAAATTCACAATTTGGTGGAAAAGGTATCATGTTCATATTTCTATCAAATGGATAATGAAAAATGTCTTGCAACAAATATCTCTTTGTTGTTCCATTTGCATGTCTAGGATTTGTTGTTGAATATTTTGTGTTTGGTGAGTTAAAGCATTCAATGGATCTATGATTCGTGGTTCATCTTTTGTTTTCTTAGGAGCTCCCTTCAATTGGTTGACATCAAAATCATTGGGTAGTTTTACACCTTGATTTTCCAGCATCATAAAGTATTTATCTCCATCCTTTTCTAGAAGTTTTTCCATGAACTTGTGAAATTTAGGGTCTTGTTGAGCTTGTTGAATGTCCTCATCAGTTATCTCATCTATTTCAGGTTGATGAAATATGTGAAAAGGATTTTCTTCTCCTTCTGCCATGATGGTTTAGGTTTCTATTTCTTTTTCTCTAAGTTTTTGTTTTTGAGCTCTTGTTAAAATAGTGATGTAAGTGATAGAGTTTTGCTATACTTTGATCTTTGTTTTGGGAGTGCCAATGAAATACCTAAGTCAAATAGGATGATGGATCCTGTTGATGAGACTAGGCTAAATCTAATGTACAGCGTTTGTTTCATGATAAAGGATGATAGATCCTGATAGTGAAACTCAGCTAACAATCAAAGATGAGATTGGTGATTGGGCACTTTAAGTTGTTTGATCCAAGTTTAGTTAAAGGGATTACACTTGCAAAATCCAATCTCTTCAAGTTTAAACCAATGTTTTAATGAGGAATGATCTCTACTCTAAAAAGGGTCCCTAAATATGATTCTAGTTGTCGGACAAAAGTTCAATTTAGCTCTTTGTTTGAGTATCAGATGAATGTGCTAAAATAGGTTGTATATGCGCTAAAAGATGGGATAAATGTACTAAAACAAACCCTATATGTGATAGAATGTCTGTTAAATGCACTAGAACAAAAAGCTTATGTGTTGAAAGATGAGGTAAATGTGCTAGAACAGACCCTATATGTGCTGAAAGATGTGGTGAATGGGTTAGAATAGAAAGTTTATGCGTTAAACTGGAAATGTCACCGTTCTAAAATTTTTCCTAGTTTTCTTGTTTTTGAATCAGTGAATTGAGTGTTTTTGATGGATGAAATTCTAAACAAATGATTTCAAACACAAAATCAAGTAGTAAAACAGTTGTTTCATCCTATGATCTAAACATCAAGTGTATGTTCTAGGATCTGGTTCGATCCCTTTGATTTCCACTGGTATTGAACAATAGCAAACAAATCATTCAGACTCTTCTAATGTCAAGGTTCATTAATAACATCACAGCTCACAATTTGGAACTACATCAACTCACACAGCCCTGTCACCCCCTAGAGGGTGCCTGTGTTTTTTCCTTTTCTAGGTCTTAACCAAAGTCAATTCCTCCACTTTTGGCTAGAAATCCCTAGTAGTTATATGGTGAATATCTTGGGGGAAGATTCTTCCCTCCCCTTGCATTGTGAATATTATAATGTTTGGCAACTGACTCAGCTTGGCTACTACACTTAAATTTCTTAGTAAGGGTTTTTGTTCGATGCGGAAAATGATAAACTCCCTCAGGAGGCCTCCCAACCTTTAGAACAAAGGCTTTACGTATCTCAAGGATACCAGGGGAGGGCTATCAATGCACACTACCGTTGAATGTGATTTTCATCACAATTCACATTTGATTATAGTGCGTTGGAATGCTTGGCTTTAGTTGTTCCCACTTAGGTTGTTCCCTCATTTTGAAGCGGGGAGGCAGGCCTGCTAAAGGTGCTATTGCAATAAAATAAAAGAGTGAGTCTAGCATTTTGGTCACCCAGTAAAGGGGAGAGCATAGTCTTATCACTTTGCAAACACAGCATACATGGTGTTCTTTAACCTTGTAATTAAATTAGATGCCTAATTTAATCAAAGGAAAATAAGTCCAGCCCCTACAAACATCGTTAGTAGTCTCAGATATGTCTTTGACAGCGTATAGAGCACCTATAAAACAAAAAGATATAGATCAGTCCACCAGAATTTTAAATTTCTACAAATAAAGGTGTATGCGCTAAAACAGAGAGCATATGCGCTAAGATATTCAGTATATGCGCTATTAAACACACTCAATGCTCTATTCTGGAAAACAGAAAAGGGAAATCAAATCCTGTATATGCGTTGGAAAAGGAGATAGATGCGATGTTCTAGGTTGCGTATGCACTATAAAAAAGCTTGGATGTGTCGAAAGTCGCCACCTACGCACTAAAACAGGTTGTAGATGCACTATATCGAAATTCACGAACAGACCTTTTGACGAAAACTTGCAAGAAAATATTAAAAACAGGGCTAGGCCCCACGGTGGGCACCAATTTATGTGTGTATGTAAATAACATGAATAAGAAAATAAAACTTATACAACACACCAATGAAACATTATATCAAGGAATTCAACTAATAATCAAATTAATACAACAATCCCTCAATGGCATCTCATTGTCCTCTATCTCCAAGGATTCTTGAAGTCATTTTGCTCTCAGATTGTTTGTGCACATGACTTTCCAAATGACAACCTGAAGAACGAGAGATGCTAGAAATGCAAGAGATGTTTCCTACATTACATGATTGATAAACAAGTTGTAGATGATATGCAAAGATAATAATGCTACTATGATGTTGCTAATGAAAATGATATGATGAAAATGTTGTAATTGAGATGTTGCTAATGAAAATGCCAAGATTAAACTACTTGATGCTAAAATGCTAATACTAAAATGACAATGCTAATTAAAATGTTGCAGAGTGTAATTGCTATAAATGCTCAGCTCTCTCTTTTTTTTGTTGTAAATGAGGGCCTATTTATAGATTTTCCAAGGCATGAGCCTAGGTGGCATAAATCAATGGTCTGGATTCAATCTGGAGAATGGACGGTTGAAGATGAAGAGGTTAGAGAGAAAAGGGGAAATGTGTTCCCTTCATAAGAACAAATTGCCAAGTGTGAAGAGGAATAAAATGGAGATGAAAGCCAAGTGTCCCTAATTAGTTAGAATTTTTTGATTAAAAATACCAAATTAAATATTAGAAATATTTAATTCTTGAGACACATGATGAGGTGGAAGGTGGGAAGAAGTTAGTAGACATGTGCTTAAATTCAAATTTAAAATTCAAATTTAGTGAGAGGAGGTTAATTAAATAAAACAAACTAATTAAATTTGTTCATTTAATTAAGATATGAGGAAAATGATTTAGGATAGGAAGAATTAGAGAAAAATGAACTATATAAATAATTTTTTTGATTTATTTATAAGTAGAAGAAATAAATATTATTAATTAAATAACTTGTAATTAACTCCAGACCAAATTTGAGTGTATACAGTTTGTGTATTTTCTCCCAAGAATTCGAATGTCAATTCAACATGACCTCTTTGCATAAACTTTATAGATTCTCTGATCCTTTTTTAGAATGAAGAGGGTTGTTATATAGATTTTTAGTTTCAAGATGAACGATCGAGATTTCATAGTAAGAGATCATGATCAACGATTGAGAACCATTGAGAGGAAATAGATTGGAATGATTAGTGGGATTAGATTGGAATTATTAGTGGGATTAGATTGGATTGATTGGGGGGATTGAAGAAATCAAGTTGAGTGGCTAGTGGGATTGAGGAATAGATTGAGTGGTTAGCAGGATTGAAGAATAGATGGGTTAGTTAACCAATTAGAGTGAGAAATCAATAGTAATGATTTGCTCAATAAAAAAGGGGTGAGGATAATTAATTAATTGAATAAATCAATTAATATTGGAGGTGAATGTGCAAGTCATGTTTGACTTTAACAAATAAAGATGTATTTGTTTGTTGACTATATTGAATGATTTCAAATAATTGATTTAATTATTTAGGTTTAGAGAAAAAGTGATTTAATTAAATTATTAAATGATACAATTTAATTGATTTAGATGAGTAGGGTATATTAGTAACATAATTAAATAACTTATGCCAATTTAATTAATCAGGATGAATAAAATTAGATTAGGTGATGATATAGTGAATTAATTAAATAGTTAAAGATTATTCAATTAATAGAGGAAAAATAGGGTTAATGATGTTAATGATGTGAAATGGAATTATATTAATGATAATGATGGAAATAATGGAAAAATGTCATTCAGGATGTGTGATATGCATTAGGTCATTTTTACAAGTCTACATTTTCCCCTCTTTGAGAAAAAGTATTGGTTGCTTTGTTTCAAATAATTTGATGTTCAAATCAATATTTGAAAAAATTTATATGCCCCACGGTGCCCCACTAGTCAACGAAAAGATAGTACAACGCTGGGCTACCCCCTCAAGAGATTGGCTGGAAAAATTACTTTTGTAGTAGAGCACATGACAAGGTTCTGTTGTAGTTCAAATGCATATAGGACAAAAAAAATAGGCTATAGGGCCCTCGTTTATGGTTTTAGATGTTCCAAGGTGCTCTTAGTTTTAACCTAAGATGGTTTCCAAGGTAAAAAAGTTAGCATTTGGGGGGTAAAATAGGAAATTGGGGTTCATTTTTCCTCATTTTCACTCTTAGCCTTTAGCGAATTCTTGCCTCTAGAGATCCTTCTTTTACAATTTTCGAGTTGTGATGGCGAGGATTTTGGGTGTCCCACACTGTGTAGAGGCAGATCATTCTTTCAGGAGGCCAATTGGCATAGGCATCACGGTATGTACTACTTATGTTCTTATTTTTGTCATTTTACGTTTATGTAATTAATGTTCAAAAAAAAATTAGATGATAGCGGTGATTTTGTGTTTTAACTGCTATTGTCTCAATTTTCATGCTATTGTTGTTTGTGATTTTATTGCTTTTGTAAAACTTGACTGCTATAGTTTTTCTTGTTTGCTATCGTAAAATTTATGCGCTATTGTTTACCGCTTGTGTAAAATTTGTGCGCTATTATTTTTCTATTTAGAAAGTAGCCGCTTTTGTAAAAATTTCTCACTAATGTTTAAAATGACCACTTATGTAAAGTTTACTCACTATTGTATAAGATGGTCGTTATCGTAAAAATTAGCCGCTATTGCAAAATCTTGCCACTATTGTCCAAAAAAGGCTCGCTATTGTCAAAATTGCATGATTTCGCTAGTTTGTTTACAGTTTTAGGTTCATGATTTGGTATTCTAGCAAATTCTTGACATTATGGGTTGAATGTTTGCAAGTGGTTCTCAAACTGTTATATTTTAGGGATCGATGGCCACAAAATCTGTTTGAGTTGATCACTGGTTTCTTTGAGATTGAGTGACTTCTTGGATGATGTGGGTCTACTACACATATGTTACATGCCTGAGATTCGATGCTATAGAGCTATGATGACAACAGTTGTAGAGAGATGGAATTCAAAAATGTTGTCATTCCATCTGTCGACTAGCAAGGTGATGATCACATTAGAGGATGTCTAGAAGATTCTTCAGATCCCCATTCATAGTGAGTTGGTTACATACAATGTTAGGTAGGGTACTTTGGCCATGCATCGAGTACTCAATGTGTGACGGCTATAGGTGGTGGATTCAGAGATAGACTTGTCTCCATTCGTTGATGGTGCCAATCATATATTGATGGTCTTAGTAGGCTTGATCATGGGGCCTTTGGTGCTTGATCATAGAGGAAAACATTTTCTTGTTGGTTGGGGCATCTATATAGAGAAGATGATGGGGCACAGGATGAGATATGAGTGGGGCTCAATGCACAAAGTTGTTTATTGTGGAGGTAGTGTTATCTCCACAGGAATGACAATGTTGCATGTATGGTCTTGGGAGAGGATCCTAGTGATGAGGCTAGATGGTGTTCTTGATTGAGAGGTTGAGGATCCATATTCCAATAGATATTTAGATTTTATGCACTACACCTAGCCTAGCAGGTTACACTATTGGTGAGGAATTTTTTTATGATATGTCTAAGTTCGTTTGGAGGTCATGGCTAGGCTATGAGGCCTGGCATGATGACATGGAGCAGCTGCCATTTTTCCAACAAACATGATGGCTTATAGGCCCCATGGACACTATGTTAGAGTGTTATCTGCTCAACAGGGTTCTCTGACAGTTCAGAGAGTGCCAGGCATGTTTTGGTGATGATTATCATGCATAGTTCGGGCGAACAGCCCGAGAGGTTAGAGTGTGGGAGCTAACAACCTCCTCCATTGATGTTGTTGTAGATTTTAGATGACTCCAGCCCCATTTGGATGAGGTTGGGTAGTATGTTTATCAGATCCTAGCACTACTCGAGATTATGATTAGTGGTGGGCCCATCATATCCCATTATAGTTTACATATCCTACTAGCGCTAGGTGAATCATGGGATAGGTTCAGAGGGTGCTTGATATTACAGGAAGGAGGGGTAACAGGAAGAGGATTTGGATCATAGTGGGGCAACTAGATAGAGCACAGGGTGATGGAGACCAAGATGTAGGGCATGATGGGAAATAGGGTGATCAGCAACATTAGGATTAGCAGGCACCATAAGGTCCCCCCACAAGTGGATGCAACAACAACGGCTCAAATTGCATAGTTGACTGTGGATAGGGATGCACACATTATAGAGAGAGATGCCAAGATTTCTTGGATGCAAGCTACAGAGGGACAGGTTGCGATCATCACTACAAAGTGAGATGGTTTTCACCATGAGTGAGATGCTTTGAGGTAGGAGCTAGCCACAAAGAGGCAACAAAGATTAGCTACAGAGATTGCATTAGCCTCTTCCATTCCCATGGCTCAGTATCAGGTTGAGCAAGATCATCTAATGCAATAGAGTACTTATTATTAGATATTATATGAGGCTTTTGTTCCCAGAGCTTGGAGGCATCCTCACTTCGGAGAGCCGAGTAGTGCAATAATGGATGAGTTAGGTGGATAGTCAGTCAAAAAGTCTCAAAGATCTCCTATTATTCCACATCCATCCCCTCATCAAAGCCAGCAGCATTAGGGATCCCCCCTTGGGATGGCCAGCAGGGTTGATTTTGTTATGATCTGATTTTGATATTTATCGCTTCATAGACTTGTGTAGACATGATATTTTTTATATACATTCATCGGCCCAGCTAAGGCCTCGTATTTTATTTTATTTTGTATATTCTAATATCCCACATGATACTTGATGATGTATATGACATTCTCATTTTTTTATGATATATGAGATATACCATATTTTAATGTGGCTTATTATGTGTTATGAGATGCATATGGATGATTATGGATGATTAATATGCTTATATTTGTTGATGATTTATGATTGCATGTTCATATTTTTATACTTATCTAATGCATGTATATGATATGGATGGATGTATGATTTATATATCTAAGTGATGGAGGATGATATATGTTGTATGCAATGGACAATGATATATGATGTATGTGATGGATGATGATATATATGATGTATGCGATGGATGATGATAAATATGATTTATGTAATGGATAATGATATATGATGTATGTGATGGTTGATGATATATAATGTATGATGTTTTTAATTCTATTATGGTCATTATATGTAATAATGATATTTGTGGATTCTGGATGTATGTGGTACTGATGATATTGTGATGCAGGATGCAATTGTTAGTTAGAAGAAGTGTTAGTATGATTTAGAGATGAATAGAAATTTGATGTTGTTAGTTATTGATGATTTTGCTTTTGCTTTCATAGAAACTTCGTATTTTTAGAAATCCTTATTGATGTAGCAAATAGACATGACGCACCAGGGTATTAACTACCAAGGTAGCTTTGTATCTATTGTGTGGACTTTGACTCTACAAACAAAGAATATTATTGCTCATACCAAACATGCGAAAAGCCTGTTAGAGTGTAAGGGTGAGAAGTTTCAAAACATTTCGGACTAGTTACACAAAGAGGTATGGAGTACCTACTATGCAACCACTACACAAATTGCCTCAAAATGACTTCCACACATAGAAAAAAGTAAGTATTCACTGTGGTAGTATCACAAAAATATCTAGCAAACAGAACAAACAAAAATCGATGATCAATATCTCCATTCCTTCCTCTCTAAATCCTTATGGATATCCTTGAGAGATCCTAGGAATGTGCTATTGATAGAAATGAAAAAGATAAGATCATAAAAAGATAAACAATGTTGCAGTATCACTTGCCATAGTTGTTTGATGTTTCAATATTTTATCCATTAGTGATTTGTCTATTGTAGGAAAATTTTATCTATTAAGACATACATTAGGATGTTGATGATAAATTATCGATAAGTAGGTAATTAATGCTTAAGCATTGTTATAGTTCGGTAGTGATCCAGTTGTTTCAATTTTTACTTTGGAATTTTTTATTTTCATGTTTTTTTGTTTGCCGATTGCTTTTTCAAAGGTTGAATGTGATGATTGTTTATTATGAATGGAAAGTTTATTGCGGATTGGTGACAACGGAGATAGGACCTTTGTGATTTTCTAAGTTATTTGATGCTATTTTTTTGGTTGTTTCTATGAGGTTTAAAAACAAATAGAGGGACCTAAAGGGACTGACCTAGTGCCTCGGGGGCTAATCAAAGATTATCCTTTCCTGTACATGATGAATGCATAGACATCATAGTTCAACTATATTGAGTGACACTATTTTTGGAGTTTTCTGACTCTTTAATAATGTTTTTAGATTTTGACAAGATATTTGAATGTTTTTATTTTGGGGGACTAACCTAGGGCCTTGGGGGCTCATCAATGATGGCCTTGACTATGTTATACACATAGAGGCTTGGACTTTACTCATTTTGTGACTCAATTGTAGCTTGTCCAGAGATGACATACAATGTTTTTGGGATTTTTGTTATTTTGACTTTGCTTTTGATTTGTTTGTTTTCTGGATGTTAGATTTTTGATAGTTTTTTACTGTGATGGGATGTACAAGGATCCAATTTGCTACCAGTTTCAAGAAGTTTCCCCCAATTTGGTACAAGATTACATTCATTAGGGTAGATGGATGAAGATGGTGTAACAGGGTTCAATACTTTGATCAGTTATTGAGCCATGGTTGGATACACATTTTATTATGGGATGGATGGGGTGAATGCTTTAGATAATGCTAATAGATAGAGATGTAGTTCTTATTCAAATTTAGTGCTTGTTCACTAGGTTTTCACTACGGTACCAATCCTAGAAGCACCACAAGTTAGTTTTCACTTAAAGGACATTTTATTTCTCTTTACTATTTTTCTTGATTTTTGATTTTTTTTCTTTTTGAGCTTTTTTGCTTTGTATATTCTAATGCGCTCAAGTATAAAACCTTTTGAGATAGCTACTATTCAAGGGTTCGGCTAAAGGTTCTCCTTCACAAGTAGCCAATTGATATGCTCCTGAGCCATAGCTTGTTGTTATGATGAAAGGACCTAACTAGTTTGGCTCAATCTTCTCCTTCCCATCCTAATTTAGTTGGATCTTCTAATTTTATTTTAGTACCAAGTCACCAACTTGAAAGCTTATGTTCTTGATCTTCTTGTTATAGCTTCACTTGAGTCAATTCTGATAAACCTAGAGATGGTTTAACATGTTCAAACATCTTTCATCTAGAAGCTCTAACTCACTAAGTATGGACACTCGATATTCCTCATTGTTGACCATGCCTTTTAGGGATACTCGTAGTGATGGGATTTCAACTGCAATAGGTAGGATCACTTTAGATTCATAAACCAAGGAAAAAGGTGTGGCACCTATAGGTGTATGAATGTTGGTTTGGTAAGCCCATAAGGTTGGGTTTAGCTGCAAATGCCAATCACGACCGGTGTCATTAACAATCTTTTTCAATATTTTCAAAATGGTTTTATGGGACGCTTCAGTGTGACCATTTTCTTGAGGATAGTATGGGGTTGAGAATCAATGTGGGATGGAGAACCTTGAACAAAGTTCATGGACATCTTGGTCCTTGAATGGAGTTTTGTTATCTGTTATGATAGTTTACAGAATTCCATACCGACAAATCAAATAATTCAAGATAAACTTGGATATATGTTTCCCTATAATGTAGGTTAGAGGGATAGCCTCTATCCACTTGGTAAAGTACTCAGATGCAGTTATAACGAACTTTTTCCCATTGGATGAAGCGAGATACATATCTCCTATCAATTCTAGTCCCCACTCTAAGAAAGGCCATGGTGTAGTTATAGGTCGTAGCTCCTATGTCAGTTTGTGAACAAGATCACTGTGTTTTTGACATTGGAGACATTTCCTTGAGTAATGAATGGATTCCTACTCCATTGAGGACCAATAATACCCTGTTCTTAGCAACTTTTGTACTAGATTAGGTCCACTAGAGTGAGACCCACAAACACCTTCATGCACTTCTTATAAAGTGCTTTGTGCTTCTTCCCAATTGAGACATCGAAGTAATGTACCATCTAGACTTCATTTGTATTGGGTATCTCCTAAGATGGTGAATTGAGATGTTTTGCAGACAAAGGTTTTCTTTTGGTTTGTTGTTAAGTCAAAGGGTATGATCCCATGATGGATATAGGAAAAAATATCTTAGTACCAAGGTGAGTTAGGACCAACAACATCACAAACAAGTTCTAATTATGGGATAACAAATGTCGGTATAAGTAATTGCTCCACGAGGAATTCATATTTGGTAATTTTTTGGGGAATGTTGAGGAGTGAGCCTATTGTTTCCATATCATCAACTGCTTTGTTGTTGATTTTGGGAACCTATTCAAATGTGATAATGACAAATTATTGCTTGAAACTGTCCACCATTCTTTTTTATGGCATTAGCTTGTCATCCTTCATTTGGTATTCATCATTTACCTACCTTATTACCAGTTAGGAGTCTCCATGGATCTGTAGTTCCTTTATCTTCCATTTTATAGCCATCTTTAGTCCAGTGATGAGTGCTTCATATTTAGAAATGTTGTTGGTACATGGAAAGGTGATCCTCTAAGCTTTCGATATACTATCTCCCTAAGGTGTGAAAAATAAGATACCAGTCCATGAGTCATGTTGAGTGTGGGACCCGTCAAAGTACAAGGTCCAACAGCTTGACTAATCAATTAGAAGTATGCTTTCATCTGGAAATTTTGACACTAGAGGTTGATGATCCTCCATAGGTGCATCTGCTAACTGATATGCTATTACTTGTCCCTTTATAGGTTTTTTTTCAATGTATTTTATATCATATTCATTAAGTATCATTACCCACTTAGTGATTCTCCCTATTAGAGTTGCCTTTTCCAATAGATACTTTAAGGGATCCACTTCTAATATCATTTTTACTTGCTTGTTTAATATGTAGTTTCTCAACTTCTATATTGCAAAGACTATAGATAGACACACTCTTTATATGGGTGAATAGTTTAATTCATAGCCCACTAGTGTTCAACTGATATAGTATACTTCTATTTCCTTGTTTTGATCATCCATTTGCACTAACAAAGCTCCTAACATTGTCGATGTTGTAGATACATACAAGATCATTTCCTTATCTTGAATTGGAGGCATTAGCACTAGAGGAGTGAGAAAATAATCCTTGAATTGTTGGAAATCCTAATCAAATCTTCCATCTCATTTGAATGTTATGTCTTTATGTAACAAATGGGTGAATGGGTGGCACTTGTCTGCTAATTATGCAATGAATATTTTGATGGACTATAGCTTACCTTGTAGACTTTAGAGTTGTTTTAATGTTTTTGGAGGAGGCATTTCTAATATATATTTTACCTTGGCAGTATCTACCTAGATGCCTCTTCTTGATACTATGTAACCCAACAGTTTTCCAGAAGTCATGCCAAATACGCACTTATTCGGGTTGAGGCGTAAGTTGTATTCTTCTAGCATGTCAAATACCTTGGCTAGCTTATCTAGATGATCTTTCCTTTTGATTGATTTTTCTAATATGTTTTCCACATAATCTTCCATGGTAATGTGCAACATATCATGGAAAATTATGGTCATTGCTTGTTGGTAGGTTGCCCCTACATTCTTCAAACTGAATGGCATGACGTTCCAACAAAAGGTTCCCCATGCACAGGTGAAAATTGTTTTGTGTTTGTCTTCGGTGGATATTTTTACTTGATTGTATCCATATAAACCATCCATCAGTGATAGCATTTCATGCCCTGCAATTATGTCCACAATCATGTCGATGCTAGGTAGAGGGAAGTCATCCTTAGGGCATGCTTTGTTCAGATCCCTAAAGTTTGTGCAGATCCTTATGCCCCCAGTGGGCTTTGACACTGGTACAAGAATACCCATTCAGGATAGTCGATGAGTCTAATAAAGCCCACATCTAGTAGTTTCTAAATTTTTACTTTGACCAAGAGTGTTATTTATGGATGCATCTTTCGTAGCTTTTGTTTTATGGGTTTAGCTCTAGGGAACAGTGATAGGTGATGTACTACTAGTGCTAGATCCATCCTTGGCATGTCTGCATTTTCCATGCAAAGTTGATTTTAGTTTACCTTTTCCTCAAGATTGAGGGAAGTTTCCTAATATGTTATTTGTGGTGTGTTCGTTGTGCCAATGTTAATAGGTTTTGAACCTTCATCCAAGAGTGTTGATTTTTCTTGATATTCTATAATAGGGAGATTGAATCCTCCATCTTCGAGCACCTCAAAGAGGTTTTCACCCTCATATGTGTCCTTTATTTTTCTCTTTTCTTCTTGATTCGATAAAGCCACATTGTGGTTTTCTTTAGCAGACCTCTTCTTGATTTTTAAATTTTTTAGTTTAGTTTTGTGACTAGAGAAGGTAATCTCCCCTGCAAAATATGCTCTTTGATCAAGCTCTGTTACAAATCTAGCCTTATGATCTCCTCATGGTATATCTGTTTGAAGTCCCATAAACTCCACAATAGCCTCATCATTTTGGAATGAGTCCAAAATAGGCGTATGATGTTTTTGGTCCTAGTTTATTAACTGTGGGTAAAGCAAGGGTATTTTGTCATTGGTATCCACAAAGCTTATGGAGGTTATAGCTAGTGCATGGGTATCAGATTTATCAAGGTTCCATAGATTTTCTAGGTTATAATCACTAGAGGCACAAGAATCTCATTCATATTCATTGGAATCTATTTCAATGTAGTCATCTTCAGATGTAGGTTTAGTAGTGATGGTATTAATGTTAACATTTCTGAATATGTTTTGGATATACAAATAGTTGTCTAGACATTCACAATTATTTGATGTCTCAATAGTGGTAGAAGGAGCTCCTTCCTCATAAGAGGTGATTTTAGTACTTGTGGTGATCACATCTAATCAACCATAACCTAGTCCAAGATTCTTCAAGTGATTTTCTATAATAATTAGTTATCTTCTACCTTGTCCATGGAGACCAAGGCCACCTTGTCCAGTGAACCCCATGCTTTTTTCTATATGATATCCTTTATTTTTTTGATCAATATGAAGGGGAGGTAGTGGTTTCTCCCGTCCTTCTTTGTAAATCCATGAAGATAGACCTTCTTTGAACACTTCTTCATCTTGCATGTCTCCCCACTTGGTGAAAATGGCGGGTTTGACTTCCAGGGTAACAACTTGAACATGTCTGATCTCTTTCAGTCCTCCATATTTTTTTGGTGTTGGGGGAAGCATTCTGATGCAAAAGGATTGGTTGAAGTGGTATTCCCTACAGCCCTTGTCAAGCACTTGGATCTTAAGATCAACTTTTGGTTGCTCAGTTGATGGAGATGCGGTGGAGGATAAAGGTAGTGTGATGGGTCCACGTATGAAAAAGAGTGGAAAGATATATCATTGTTGGGTATTTGAAGAATTTTTTGTACTTCTCCTCCAATTTGGCACAATAATGAAAAGGTTCAAGGTCGGCATATATGGTAACCCCTTATCATTATAAGGAAATTTCAAGCATTGATGAAATGTTGAAGGGACTTCTTTTAAGGCATGGATCCATGGTCATCCCAAGAGAAGGTTGTATGGAAGCTCAAGATCCAGTACTTGACATGTTGTCTCTAATATTGTTGGTCCTATATGAATGGGAAGTCTTGTTGATGGCCAAATTGACACAACAACATGCAGGCAAGATGTAATCACCTTACCTCTCCTAAAAAATACAAACGATCATTAAATCGATCACCTTCCAAGGTCCTAGATGTTGGGTCACAATGTTGTTGTTTTGTTGAGCGATCAATGAGGCTGTAATGTTCAAGGTGCCTACTGGTTATTGAGCTTCTTGGTTGTTGCAAGATCGAACTCCTATCTAAACCTACCCTAACCAAGGTATATAAAAAAAGGCAAAAGATAGATCAGGGATGCAAGAGAGAAAAGAATGTTGATTCATTCAGCTAACCAGACTTGTTACTCTCCAAGGAATCCTTAAACTAAACTATAGAATACATCAACATGTAATCAATACAAACTAAACATTCATTCACAATGTAAACTTTAACAGCAGATCGCAAATCACAATTTGAACAAAAGAAAAGATAAAACTCATTCATTCCTCGAAGAACTTCAAATCAAATGATTAAAAAATAAATATCATTCCAAAGTACAACTTAAAGTAGGTTTTAGTCAGGTTGCTTCTATGCAGTAAAACAGATAAGCAACATTTACAATTCTAGAAAACTTCACAGTGTGTAGAAACCAATGTCTTCAAATTGACTCGATTAACTAAAAATGTAGAAAAATCCATTGTCTATTCTATTGCTAAATTCTAATCGGCTAACTTGTTTTCCTAAAAATCTAACTTCTTCAAATGAGCATATTTTACAATAAGTAGCTCAGCAATTCCATAATTCCCTCCAAAACTAAGACATCAAAATTTGTAGCTTTGTGCACATACAATTCTTCAAAAAGATAACTTTTTGTTCTCAACTTCTATTTGATTTTAGTCAACTCTGTATCACAATTGCAATTTTAAGTTTGATTTTGAGTTCTTCATCTTGCACGATGTAGATCAGCATCCTTCCAAAAATCACTCCAAGTGGGGACCATGAAAGACTCAGTTCACTGCCAGTTTCATTATCTCTTAAGAAAATATCCCCTTTGCATATCAAATTTACAAGATCATCTTCATTATGATCCACTCCAATCCATGAAAAGCACCTGTAAAACATTAAAATTTTATTAATTAATCCACAAAATTAATTAATTTATAAAATTTAATTAATTCCCAAAATATTTCAAACTTATTTCAATTTGAATGCATGAATAATGAACTTTGACACCTTCAATTTGAACATTAATAAACAATGTTATTTCAAAATATTGAAATAAAATAACATTTAAAATGGTGTTTTGTGCGAATTCAAAACTCTGTCGACGTCATTTTCCTTTGGATTCATGAATTCCTTTCTCATAAGTAATCCCCCTTTTATTTCCACAAAGATCAAAGTTAATTAATGCTTTCCATGAGTTCCATCAGATCCTTGTGGCACAAGTTTCCTGTTCCACATGACTTGTAAAGAAATCTTGAGAAGGTGTCTCAAAAACTGCCATGTCTGCAATCATTGATGTTGCATCAATTTTTTCAAATTTAATCTACCCAGGTTCATTTTATGGATATCCTAAAATCAATGCATTCATTGGGAGGGCATTGTTTTGGATCACTCTGTTAGAAAGTTCATTGGCATCACATATGCTCCTGATGGATGTTTAGCCTTATGTCAAGACTTCCATTTTGATCATATCGTGCAACAATCACATTAAATAATTTCTCTGAATCATTGTGTTACTCGACCCACGTGCCTCTTCCAGCCTTCCATATCTTGAATGCAAATCTACCAAAGCAATTGCAACTACAACATTTGATTGGGTTTTAAAAGCCTTTTTTAATAGATCTATATATTGCACCCTTCTTGCAGTCATCGCACTCCATAGACATCACTTTTGAGTCATTAAGTGAACCGAATCTCATGTATTTTCCATGATTTCCCTGCCTCTATTATAATGCAGGTATAGAATCTGTTAGCAAAGCAGCAGCTTGCATTAGCTTGATCAATTTCTAAACCTTCTCAACAAATCGATATTGTGTATACCCAACAATCAAAACATTTCGTAAGATGACATCTCGTAACCATTCATTGGATGAAGCAATGACCCCACTTTTCAACAAATGCATATTGCACAAACCCTGCAAAAATGCATTAAAGTCGCTCCATAAAGCAATTCAAGTGTTCGGTCTATACTTTGACATTCCCTTTGGCCATTGGTGAAGTGGACTCTAGCAACAATGACCAAACTTGGTTTGACCTATGAGTTGCATTGGCTCAAAACTTTCCTTAAATCTTCTCAACACATCTATTTTTCATATATGTGCCATCATTTTATTCATGGGATGACATTTCTTTGAGGGATTTTTTTCAAATGGCTCATATGTCTCTACTCCCATACCCTGCATAGATGTTGGCCAAGGTAGTTGCAACTACAACATCTCTACCATTTATATTAGCTTAGAAGTTTACATTGGCTTTTCAACAAGCACGTTTTTGTGAATGATTCTCAATAATAACATCACCTAAAATCACACCATTTACAGTTCTTCTAATCAAATGTTCTGCAGGCCTTGCCTGTACTTTAACTTTCCTTTGGTTGTGAGTATGCATTTGCTTGCAAGTTTTTCTTTGAAATTTTCTCACCTTCACTGATCTGTTTTGCTTTATTTTTGTTATAATGCATTTTCTTGGAGAACATCCTCTTTGAGATATTTTGTCAAACAATTTTCTTGCCATGTCTGTAGCGTTCACCATTTTGCATGTAAGTTCTATCATTCACTGCATTCCATAGTGATTCATGCGTTTCCTATATGCAATTTGTCACACGGTTCTCCTGCCACATCTATGCTTCCACATTTTTCATATTCATTCTGAGAATCATTTTTCTGCCTTCGTTATATTCTTTCACTTTGGCACAAGCATTAGAGGGTTCCTTTGTGGGAAATTGGCTTCGAACCAGCCAAAGCATTTGCTTTCAAGTTTCTAAAACCTCTTCAACAGATCATTTGGTGCATATCCCACAATCAACAACATCCCATGAGATCGCCTTTCTCTGTGAGGCATTTTGTCAAGCATCGCACACACCTTTCCTTTGTTTCTATGTTTTGCATTTCATGTTTATCAGGGCAGTTACCACCTCTAATCGCGGTTGTTGCGTTTGCTTGCGAATTTTCTTGAAAACTTCCATCAAATCCATTTTGTGCATATTCTGCAATCATTTTGTTCCATGAGGTGACTTCTCTTCCAGGCACTTTGCAAATGGTTCGTGCGCATCATCTTTGTTTACTCATTCTGCATAAGCCATGAAAATCAGCTAAAAACCTGTCATTTACATTTACTTGAAATTTTGATTATGTTCCTGTGTTGAATGTATCTGCTCTTCAAATGATCTTCTAGCCGATTCACCTACTACCAATTCCGTAATCTTGGTTTATCATAAGACCACAATCTCTTATGAGGTATTCGGCCAAATAGTTTGTTGGTTGCCTCTGTTTAAAACATTTCACATGCCTTCGTTTGATTCTTTATTTGGGAATTGTTGTTGCTTGAAAGTATTGAAATCCCTTTTCAAACAAATCCATCTTGTGCACTTTGTAGTCATTGTATTCACGAGAAGGCATCTCAATTGAAGCATTTTCTCCAACAGTGTGAAGCCCTGCCTGTGTTTCTATTTTGTTCACTGCCTTTTCAAACTTGCAATCATGGCATTCCATGAGATCATATTTCTTTTTGAAGAACTACGTTTATATCTTTTTCTTTGGAAAATGGGCAGAAGCAGAGTTAGGATCGAGACCTAAACCTGCACCCGAATGTTACATTGCACCTGTTCATGGTTCCATGTCTGGTCCGCATCCATAATTTGACAGGTTGCTTGTGTGCAAGATCATGAGTCTTTTAAACTCAAGATTGCCAACTTCAGGAAAACTTCATTCTCCTTCTATCTTGGGAAGTAGAGTCGAGAATATTTTTGAACCCAGACGTTACATTTTTTTGGTGTTGAGTTCTTCCACCATCCCAAAATCTGAAAAAGTTGCAGGATCGAGAATCGGACTAGCACCATGTTGGACAACATTTTGCAATATTGTGCAAGGGTTCTACCCGAACCTGAAATCCAACGGAATCTTTTTTGTGCGAGTCGGGCTAAATAATTTAAAGCTTTGGTGCTTGTTCGAGATTCGACCCCGATGGGTCCCTTACATTTTTCAAATTTTTGAAAGTTTTAAATTTTCAATAAATAATTTAATTTTTAATTTTTGTTTTCAAAGATTTTTCTATTTTTATGTATTTTTAACTTTATTTAATTTTTATTTTTTACATTTTATGATTTTTTTATTTTTAAAATTTTATAATCTTTTAAAATTTAAAAGATCTATTTTATTGAATTTTAAATTCTATTAAATCTTTTAAAATAAATTTTTTTAAAGATTTCTTTATTCATTTTATTAATACTTATTTATTATTATTATTCTAAAATCTTTTGAAAAAAAAGATTTTATTTATTTAAATTTTAAACCCTTTAATATTTTAAATCTTTTAGGGATGTGAAATGGTGTGAATTATGTAGATTAACCGCGATTGGAAACGGAACAACCAGAGTTCAGGAGGTTGGATGCATGGAGGCCAGAACCAGTAGACAGGTGATCATCGAGGAGACAAAGGCTTTGTGGCAGGAAGTAATCGCTCACACGGAGGCCCCACTCAGTATTGGAGGCCAAAACACTAGGCAGAGCAGAGGAATAGATGGTTCGGGAACTAGAGAAAAGAAGGGCATCCAACTATTCCTAGTGGAAACAATCCCCCTCGAAGGAACAATTTTAGCCAAACCGCCCGGAAAACCCATGGAAGAAGGAATAATGCACAAGTCTAGAGACCCAGGACAAATAGGCAATATGTGATGCCCTACTCCCCCCCGGAACGAAAGGACAGAATTGTATCAATTGTGAATAGTTTTATGTAGTTGCGTTGGGATTTCCTCAAAGCTCGTGGATTATTTGTGAAGTGGACGGGAGCTAATCCACCGAAGCAGGAGATTTATGAATGGTTTGCAGAGCGCTTTGAAGGTCGGGTAAGAGCCAGAGCCCTCTCTGATAATTCTTTCCTATTAGAGTGTGAAGAATTAACTACCAAAAAGAAAATTTTATTCGGGGAGCCAATATTCTTTAAGGGTTTTTGCTTATATAAAACCGATTGGGAACCGAATTTCAACCCTAGCCAACACAAGCTGAAAAAGGTTTCCACATTCGATAAGCTTGGAAAATTTTCCCTCTAAATATTGGAGCAAAGAAACTCTTGGGAAAATTGTAGAATCCCTTGAAACCCTAATTAGCTTTGAAAAGGATTTCATCCTAGGAAAATCGGACATAGTTAAATTATTGGTTGACATAAACACTGAGTTCAAGTTCCTGGATAATCTAGAGATTCTCACAGAGAAGGGAGAATGGAAGCGGGGAATAGCAGTAGATTTGAAGGGGGGAGAATGCATCATATGCAAAAGCTATCTGGCGAGCTGTTCGAAAGGAACAGGAAAGGAAATAGACCAGGGCTTAAGCAAAGGTTGGGGTGGTCTGTGCCCCAAAAGGACATACCAAGCGCTATCAAGTGAAGGAAATTCTTCTGAGGGGTAGTGTATGGATTTAGATGAGCAATCCCCTAATTTGAATGTAGATATGGCTTCAGACCCCCAAAAAAAATTAACAAATCCAAAAGGCCTCCTCCAGCTCCATGCCTTAATGTGGGACATGGAGGAGTTGGAGAAATAAATAAACGACAAAATCCTAGCCATTTCGGCCTAGGAGGGCAAAGGGGAAGCCAACAACATTACAACAGAGGGGACTCTCTCTATAGTGATAGGAACGAAGACCCAGGAAGCAGAAAAGGAGGAAAACACTCTCTGGTTCCCAGCATCATATGGAGCATGGGAAGTAACCATTGATGGAGCTAGGCCCATGGTCAAAGGCAACACAGACTTAGCTAGGAACAACAGCATACAAAAGGTTCTCTCCTCTACATAGTTAATCGAGGAGGAGTTAGATGAGTTTCTCAATGGCCCCATGTCCCTAACAAAGCAACAAATCCTCTTGAAAGTGGTTTTTGAATCAAACGAAGATCCTGAGGAAGAGGTCATGCCAGGAAAACTTGGGATTTTGCAACACTCTTCCAGCAAACTCAAACCTGACTGTGGCAAAAGAAAAATGAGGGGGAGAAAATCAATGCAGGAACTCAGAATAATAGATGGAGTTACAGAAGGTCAACAAAAACTCACCACCATGCTTGTGTCAAGGAAGGGGTCCCCCCTTCCCAGGTCGCCATGAGGCTCTTATCTTGGAATGTTAGGGGATTAAACACCCCTAACAAGCAACGCTTGGTCAAAAGAAGACTTCCTTTGACCAAGGCAGTTATGATCCTAATCCAAGAAACCAAACTAAGCAAAGATGAATTTGAAACACTCAAGAGAATTGTTGGTTGGAATGTAATTGGTATCCAAGCGTGTGGGGCTTATGGGGGTTGGCAGTGTTTTGGAAGCCAAATATGATACAGGTGGAGCTTATAGAAGAAAATCAATGATGGATGGGATGTTGGGTGCATAGCATTCAATCTAATCTTAGCTTTGGCCTTATAAATGTGTATGGTCCAAATTCCTGCATCAAAAAGCGTGTGATCTGGCATGAAATAGAGACATTTCTCAATTCAATGAAATGGAAGAACTTCATCCTTGTAGGGGATTTCAATGTAGTATTAGAACCAAAAGACAAACTTGGGGGCATTAGCAGCGAGAGCCAATCTCATAATGACTTCAGATAATGGATCATCAAGAATCAGATGCTCAACATTGAATTCAAGAATGGCACTTATACATGGACGATTAGAAGGCTCAGCCCAGCTATGATAGCAAAAAAATTAGATAGATACCTTTTTTCTGGGGTGGACTTGACAAATTCTTGTACATCTTTTAGGCAAACATAGCCCCTTTTGTTCGGTTGGATCACCTACCAATCATACTAGACATCCAAGAGGATAAATCTCCCTCTTGCGCACCATTTAAATTTGAAAATATGTGGTTCAAGGATCCACATTTTACAACCCATGTTGAAGAATGGTGGAGGGAGATGCATGTAACAGGCTCGAAATTTTATTGTTTAATAACAAAATTGAAATGGCTAAAGCAGAAAATTAAGGAGTGGAACTAGAATTGTTTTAAAAACATCTTTGAAACAAAGGAGGAAATCAAAGAAGAACTGCAGGTGGTGGAAGAGGATGTAATTCAGGATGGAATGAACCAACAGAGCTACTACAAAGAAAAGGAGCTTCTAGGAAAGTATGAAGACATTTTGGCCAAAGAAGAAGTTTTTTGGAGACAAAAATCCAGGGAAGTATGGCTCAAAGAGGGTGATAAGAACACAATTATTTTTCACAACAGCACCAAGAAGCGTAGGAGTGTAAATAGGATAATAGGCCTAAAGAAGTTTGACGGATCCTTAGTAGAAGACCCAAAGGAAATAGCAGATGAGGCGGTGAGCTTCTTTAGGAAACTACTAAATAATGAGGATGGTTCGAGCCTGTGCCATCTGGAAGATATGTTAAAATGCATCCCCAAGCTAATCACTGAAGCTCAAAATAGGGCACTCAATGCAAAAAAAAATTAAGGAAGAGATAAAAGCGGCCCTCTTTCAATTGCATCCAGACAAGGCCCTGGGTCCGGACGGGCTACTGGCTAGTTTTTTTTAGAAATTTTGGAACCTAATAGGGGACGAAATGGTAGAGGTGATCAAGGCATCGTGGAATTTAGGGACATTCTTAAAAGAGATGAACAACACTTTCATTGCTTTAGTGCAGAAAAAGGAGGCCCCGTGTGCTCTAGATGATTTTAGGCCAATCACACTTTGCAACACAATTTATAAGGTAATGACAAAATCCATGGCGAACGGGTTAAAAACTTTCCTCCCATTGGTGATTATGAAAGAACAAATAGGCTTCGTTCCAGGAAAGGAAATTTTGGATAGAATAATCATAACTCAAGAGGCGATCCACTCGGTGCAACAAAACAAAGTGGTCAGTATGATCATAAAACTAGATATTAGGAAAGCCTATGACATGGTCGACTAGCGCTTTTTGTTAAAATTCTTGGAAGATTTTGGATTCAACAAGAGATGATAAAACTAGATTTACAATTGCATCTCGACCCCCAGAGTATCAGTGCTCATCAATGGGTCCCTTGAAGGTTTCTTTGAAGTATCAAGAGGATTGCACCAAGGGAACCCACTCTCCCCTTTCCTCTACATATTAATGGTCGGAGCACTAGGAAGGAAAATAACTTATAGCCAGAACTCAAATCTAATAGAGGGAATCAAAATAACAAGTGAACTCCAGGCGGCCACCCATCAGCAATTCACTGATGACATATCCCTTATGGGTGCAGCTAAAATGAAGGAGGCATTTCAGTTCAAAGCCATACTCAATAAATATGCTAAAGCCTCTAGACAAGTAGTGAATGAGAACAAATCAGAGGTCTTTTTCTTTAATACTTCCCATCAGAAAGAATAAGAGATCCTTAGGGTCCTAGGCTTCAAAAAAGGAGAACTTCCTTGCATCTATCTAGGCATTCCTCTAGCCAAAGGACTCAGATCCACGAGTCTTTAGGACCCTCTAAATCTCAGAACTAGCTCTAAGCTAAATTCCTGGAAGGTGAAATGGCTTACTTGGGTAGGCAAAATTACATTGATAAAATCTATTTTATCCGCCCTCCCCATATATCTCATGTCTATCATGTGCATTCCTAGCAACTGCGTCTCTAATTTATCAAAACTCCATAGACAATTCTTCTGGAAGGGCAATGAAGTGAAAAAGAAGATTGCTCTTATCTCCTGGGAGAAGCTCTGTAGGTCCAAAGAAGATGGAGAGCTAAGCTTCAAACACCTAGAGTTGCAGAATAAAGCCCTGGGAGCAAAACTGGTTTGGCGTATGCACTACAACCCCCAGAGCAACTAGGCAAAGATTCTCCATCATAAGTACCTTAAGGACAATAACAACAGTGATATCTTGTCAATATATAATCCCCTGAGAGGCTCCCAAATTTGGAACTTCATGCAAAAATGCAGGAATGTAATTTTTGATTTCTTGTCTTGGGACATCCACGATGGCAGCAAGGCCTTGTTTTGGGAAGATTCATGGTCTGGCCTCCCAAGCCTAGATAGCAAGTTTGATGGTAGTGAGGTTAAATGAATACTCAAAGACACATGGGGAAACAAGGTGAAGGATTACATCGAGCTAGAAGAGAACAACCAGATGCTCGAATGGAAATGGAAAGACTTCTTAGCTCTCGGTCTCTCGCAAAGAGAAGTGGAGTTGCTATCTAAAGCCTTGAAAAATAGAACTATAACATCAAGAGAAGGATGTGACTCTCTGGTCTGGGCAAGGTCAAAATCAGGCAATTATAATGCAAAGGATGGCTACAAAAAGTTATACTTGGAGCGGGGGAGGATCGTGGATCATCTTCCCCTTCATCTATTTTGAAGCAAAGACTTCCTTCCAAAGGCAGGAACCTTCACCTGGGCCGCCGCTCAGAATAAGATTCTCACGGTAGAAAGATTCTTATGTCTTGGCTTCCATGGCCCTTCCAGATGTGCTTTGTGTTAAAGCGATGAGGAGACTACAATCCACCTCCTTCTCGGTTGTTCCTACACCCAAGTTTGTTGGAGGTGACTCTATGCAAAGCTAGGATTGATGTGCACATTTCCCATTGACTTGCTTGGTTGCTTCCACTCATGGCCAATCCTGAAAAGGTCTGCAATATATAGACATATGGGTGTTAAGTCCCTCACTTGTAATTTGGGAATTGTGGAAGGAGAGGAATAGAAGACTGTTCTAAGGAAAAAATATGTACTCGACCTCACTCATCAATAAGATCGAAGCAACCCTAATCAAAACACTGAATGCTAAATTGGAGAAAAATGTGGGCAAAGAGAGAATATTCTCAAAGTGGGACGCACACTTATGAAGGGCTTGGCCTCCTTAAGAATCCCAACATGGGTGGGAGGCAGTGGGGAAAACTATTGGCAAGCCTGGGCCTCCACCGTCTGGTCTCCCCCCAACAAGTTGGCACAAATTAAATTTTGATGGAGCCTCCAGGGGTAATTTGGGAGCATCAGGAGCTGGATGCATAATTCGAGACTCCCAAGGGAAAACGGTCATATCTTCAGCAAAACATCTTCCAATGGGAATAAATAATGAGGTAGAATTCTGAGCATTAATCCACGGACTTAATATGTGCAGAGACCTCGGCCAAAAGAAAATTTCCATTGAGGGTGATTCAATGTTGGTAGTCAGTGCTTTAAGGAGTGGAAAGTTTGTTAATTGCAAACTTCAGGCATTATTGGACAAAGCATTAGTGCTAATGCGGTCCTTTGAGTGCATAATAGTAAACCACATATACGAAGAAGGGAATGGAGATGTTGATTCATTGGCAAATAAAGGAGTGGAGGCCAAAGATCTGGCCCATGCTCCATAGAGTGTAATTTTCTATGTTGGGGATGGCTAGATAGGGCATATGGGCCTCAGCCAAATTTGGAGATGAAGGAGCCCGCCACCAGAAGGAAACCCAAGGCATAGTTATAAATTTGAAGTAACTCATCATTGGAAGGGATGGCTCATCCATTTCTAGCAAGGTTTCAAGCATGCTAAATCTAGAAGGGAGATTTGGACAAGACATTCCTTGCATTGGAAAACACTCACAATGAGTGCATTAGCGTATGCGATCACTAACGGCCATGTACTGTGCAGTGTGTGAAATAAACGGTGGAGGGACATGGTCTCTCTAAATTCATCAAGAGTACTTAGGAGAGCTCACCCATACAGTCGACCATTAATGTAGAAATTGAAAGGAGCTCTATTGATTTGGCTTTAAGGATGGCATTTGATAACAAAGTATGGATACCCCAATTAAGTTGCAGAGCTCAAAGCAAGAGGTGGAATTCATAGGTTACATTTTAGACTTTCACCTGAAAATGATATGCCTGAACAAGGACATCCTTTGCCTTGAAGTGGTTAGGATGGTGTTGGGGAGAAACTATTGTTTCTCACGTAATCGCACCAAGGCCAACTCCGACATACCGTCCTGCTTTCTGGCTTCTTTGTTGGATTTGAATGTGTCAAAGGTTAGATGTCTTCTATTGTTGCACTCTGTGTTTAAGAAGACAATCTTGGTGGACAATCTAGACACGGTGGCGATGGATCTTCCTGGAGTGGGGATAACTTGGCCAGATGATATGGTATGCATGCTCCAACAAGGGGTTGAAGTAGAGTGGCAGCCATTTATACTGGGGATGAGCAACAATGAGCTTCAACAGCACCGCTTCTGGGCCAATCATGGCTATAATTTTCTTTGTCGAAGGTTGGGTGTGATAGAGGTAAGTGGACTGGGGTGGTTTCATGAATTTGTTGAATTGGCTAGATCTGGATGCTTCTACGAATAGGATAATCGAAGTTTGGGGGATGGAATTTTGCTCCTCTAGTTTTTTGTTGTCGGATGTAACACAGTAATATCAATTGGGTTTCTAACTCTAATAGAAGATGGATAATGTATGTAATGTTGCACTCTGCACCTACCTACTTGAGGGCTTAACGATGTAAATTTTGAATATATTAATATCAATATAATGCAGCTTTGGCTGTGTATTATGCATCAAAAAAAAAAAAACTTTTAAAATAAAAGATTTATTTATTTATTTATTTTGCATTTTTTTTGTATTTTTGATTTTTTTATTGTTTTGATTTTTATTTAAATGTTTTAATTTTTTTTGGTATTTTTTAATTTTCAGACTTTTTTGTATTTTTGGATTTTTCATTTTTTATGATTTTGTATTTTAAAGAAAAATGACACAAAAGAAGATAAAAAAATGAAGACGATGAAAACTGACATCGAGACGACCACACAACACCAAAAACTGAAAACAAACGACACCCAAAGAATGAAGTAGGATGACGACAACGCAAAAAGACACCAACAAAAATATGGGGACGAAGACGAATAAAAATGACCAAAACAAGCGAATAACGCAACGATCGAAGATGAGACAAAGCAAAATGGGCCAGAGATCGAGATCAGGGACAGACTCGACACAAGAACCTTCAAAGAGTGTAAGGTTTTGAGAAGGTTCTGAAACCACAACCTGATGGGCAAAAAAAACACAATGGACACGGGAATTAGGATCGAGACAGAACCTTTCCAAGTTCCTGATTCTGGTGTCGGTCCAATACCTGATTCTGAACCAGAAAGAAGAAAACAAGGAATTAGAGATTGGAATTGGGATGGAAAAAGAACTTGAAACCCCGAAAAGTTTCAAGTGTCGATTCCATTCTGAAACCCAATCCCGACGAAAACAAAAAAAAACAAGAAAGCAAAGAAAAGATGAAAACAAGAACGACAAAGGGTGAACACGATAGACCAAACTAACGAAATGAAAGAAAACAAAAGGGGGTCCCTGAATTTTCCAAGAAAAATTTGGGGAATGTATGTAGGGCATAACAAATGGCGACTCAATTGGGAAAATTCTCTAAGCATTTTAAAACATGTAACCCTCCAAATACCCAAAATCTCTAGTTAATGCTCATTTAAAGCAATCTAAGAAGTGCAACCTAATCAAAATCAGGACATCACAGAGGTCTAAGATAAAACTAAAATTCATTTGTGTGTGCAAATGATTCATTCCCCTCCATAAGTGTTGTTGTGATCAAAGTGGAATAGACTCTACCCAAGCTACGTAGTTGTGAGTTACATTTCTGATGTGCACTGATATCCTAGGCATAGCTCTACTGCCAGCCAGGCATCTATAGCCCCAATAGAGATACCTCTGGTTCTTTCTAAGCATCGCTCTACTACCAGCCAAGTGTCTATAGCTCCGATAGAGATACTTGAATTACCCTTGCTGATTGAGTTCATTTTCAGATTTCTTTATTTTCCTCTTTTTCTCAAGTGTTGATTCTTTTGAAGTATAATTTTTGGTTTCCCGCAATCCTAAAGCAATGAAGCTTAAGTAGTGGGTTGAGAACCATAGTGGACATCATGAAAGAAATGTAACCCTTTAGATTTTTCACTTGGAATAGAGCTACCCCACCCGATGTAAACTAACTGATGGATTTCTTAAGATGTGCAAAGCGTGATAGACTTTCAAAAACTCCCCTAGAAACTTCATAATGTACCAAATCCTAATCCATGCTAACATTCCCCAGTTTGAAATGGATGAAGGTAAATCATTTTTTTCAAAGCAACTGACTGATCAAGTGTTTGAAAACACAGACAACAAACTTTCAACAGATTCACCTTTCGACATAACTTGCTTACAACAACTTAGTTTCCACTATCAATGAGAGGAACCCCCGAAAGGAAGACAAAATAAATGAACAAGGAAAGAGAGGAGCAGAAGAAAAGAGCAGATAGATATGGCGAACCAGTAAAACCAAAACAAAAAAAAAGAACTAAAACCAACAAACAAACAACCAAAGACCAAAACAAAAGAAAACAAACAAACCCAAACACAAAAACAAAAACAAGAGGACACAGAAAAAAGAAAAACAGCAAAATGAAATAAAAAAAACCAAAACAAAAAAAGAAAACCAACTAAACTAAAATCTAACACTAACAAATCCTAATCCTAAACTAACTCCAAAATTGAGCTCAGAAAACACAAAACAATGAAAACCTGTACATTGACTCGATCAATTTTTCATTATGTGCAGAAGTCTTAACTTACTAGGTACGGTTATGAACCTAGCGAATTTATCTTTATACTCAGAAATGTAAAGTTTATGTACAATAAATTCATTCTAAAGGTATAAAGTTTGAAATATTAACAATTATGGGTTCTCAGCCTTGTCATGATTTACCCACAGACACATTTTATTGTCCTTAACATCATAATCAAATTGAAAATCATTAAAACATAGAGGGTAATGAAAAGACACAACCTAATTTAGAAGACCTTTAGTTGTTGTGGCATGCTCATGTTGTATGACTTCCTTCTCATGAGGTCTCAACTCATGAAACACTATTCCATTTCGCTTTAGTACATGCATGTCAACATAAAGGACATCCATTAGCAATGTATTCATTAGCATTCAAGACATCCAAACCTGTTTCAAGAATTTCATGCATATCCTTACCACAATCAACACTAGTTTCGAACAACAAACTAGTGTGTTTGATTTCATAGGGACCATTAACTTCAATCATGTTTTCCAAAATACAAACATCATCAATTAAATCTTTACCTTCGTCAACCTTTAAAGCAATTTGTTCAACATCTTCCTTACCTGACCTGGAAATCTTTCCAGACAACAAGAGATTAGAATAGCTTACCTCAGAATGTGAACCAAAAGGAAGAATCCTACATGGATCACCTGAAGTGAGATTTTTTTTGCAGCTAGGATATCCATTTACCAACATCTTTGTATTCCACTCATATGCAAAGTCCCAGATTCCTTCGATCTCTTTAGATGGACTGAGCAACAAATCACCCATGTTGTCAACTTGCAAGGTATGCAAACCCTTTTCCTCTAGAAATGAAGCATTTCTCTTAGAATCTTCTTCAAACATGTCACCAATAAGAGCCTAAGAATCAACATCAAGCTCATCACCATTAGTGGCAAAAATACTGGTACACAGTACACAAGGATTTTCTTCGAACAACTCATTTGAATGCACAAAGTCAAATCCAGGAAAATATTTCTTTAGTTCATGTTTCTGCATATCATCAACTAGAATGTGCAAGTCAACATCAAGTTTATCATTATTAAGGTCAAATTCATTAATGTATGATAAATCAAGATTTTCCTCAAACAAATCGTTTAAATAAATAGAATCAAAACTAAAGAGACACTCCCCCACTTTGCTCTCTTCATCATGCTGAAGCAATTCAATTTCCGAGATAGCCTCTTGATCATCTTCTTGGCATTATTCTACTTCATCTAGCTGGACCTCATCATACATTCCTTGATCCACTTGATTTTTTTCTTTTGAAGATTCCATTTGGACCTCAGCTTTTTGGCCTTCACCACGAGATCTATTTGCAATTTCACTCGGAACTATGCTGCTTTTTATTTCTAAGTGTCAATCACTCAAATTTGTAGAATGATTTCCTCGTGTTAACTCATTAACGAGTGTTCCTTCCTTATTCACCATTATGCAAGAATCCATGAATGCATCAGTAAACTCATTTTTTACATCTAGTAAATCTGCACAAGGTAAAGAAATTTTGTTATTTGTTGAATCCATCTCAATGCAAGGATCAAGGTCATTGAATGATGGGGAAGAACTAAACATCTTCTCACAGTTCCTCTCATTGTTTTGGATAAATGAATTATCATTTTCATGTGTGCTAGTTGTTTCATCTTCCTCATTGAGTGGACAAGTATTTCAGGGATCTTCCATAAGTATTCCTTCAACAGTGATAAACTGTTTGAAATATAACTCCATCCTACTAAGGAAAACATGTCAATCCATCTGAGTATGTTGATTTGTTCGATGTATCCTACATCCATTTGGCCTAACAAGTTTTGATAGCTTCAAATCTCCTAATTCTTCCAACTTCTCCCTTATTCGATTTTGCATACGTGGTATATCCAGCCAACATGAACCATGCTCCTTTTTCCATCCCTCGTCTTGTTGTTCAACTTGCTCATAAGAAATGTTCAAAGTGTTGGAAGGAGATTCTTTAGTTGTTGATTTTTCATGACAGCATTCTTGTGTTAATACCTCATCTCTTTCAATACCATCATTAGTATTAACATTTCCAATGAAACTGGATTTTAACCTGATATTTCCATTATGCTTTGAATTTATATCTTTTTCATGCTCTTTGTCAAATAAAACATCAAAATGTTATACTTTCCCATCAAATATTTTTCTTACAACTTCATTATGATGTAATGGACTATGCTTTGGAATATGACTGAAAAGAGATGATATAGTCACAACTTCATTGATAGGTGGAATACTTACCTCTATGGTTGGATTTTGCAAAGATAGTTTCTTCCATCGACCTTGCATTGGATTGACTTGATTTGAAGCATTGGAAAATGTGGTGTTTGGAAGATTGGGAAGGTTGTAGCTGCTTGGTGAGAATGATTGCATCTAGGTAGGGATGGTGGGTAAACTGGCATAAGGTTGCAAAGGACGGCAGCTTGCAAGCACATGGGTATTACAATCCTGATTTTGGCTACTTGAATTTCTCACATCATGTCCAACCTATGCCAATAAGAGAGCTTTGTTCAATACATCATGTAGGGAGGTAACCTCCACACAACGTCTATTTTTTGCTGCAAAGGAAGGATTCAAACCCCAATAATAATGTTCTTTTAGCATATAATCATTAATAACCATGTTTAAAGCATGAACTCGTTGATACATCAACAAAAACCTGTGATTGAACTAGTAAATTGATTCTGATGGTGTCTTTTTTATAGTTGCAAATTCAAACGATCAGTCTTGTGTTCGTGCATAAGGGTCAAACTGATCCACGAATAAAATTTCTAACCCCGTCCATGAACAAATAGAATTGGGTGGAAGATTAACATACCATTGCCATGTTGTACCTTGGAGTGTTTTGACAAAGAGTTGACAGGTTGTATCTTCATGATGAATCTAGTGAAGACCCATCAAATCCTTACAAATCTTAACATGATCTTTAGCAAATTGTCCATTGTTAGGGAAAAATAATGGAAGCTTATTATGCATATGATAAGGAATTTCATTAAGAATCCCAGGAATACACAAAGGGCTACCCATCAAAGCTGGGTTTTCCAAGAACCAACCCACTCCAACTCACAACAATCCAAAATTGCTCAAGTTGCCCTCCTTCTAGCGCCAACTCTGTTGATGGCCAAATTGACACAACAACATGTAGGCAAGATTTAATCACCTTACCTCTCCTGAAAAAGACAAATGATCATTAAATCGATCACCTTCCAAGGTCCTAGATGTTGGGTCACAATGTTGTTGTTTTGTTGAGCGATCAATGAGTATGTAATGTTCAAGGGGCCTACTAGTTATTGAGCTTCTTGGTTGCTGCAAGATCGAACTCCTATCTAAACCTACTCTAACGAGGGTATACAAAAACAAGGCAAAAGATAGATCAAGGACACAAGAGAGAAAAGAATGTTGATTCATTCAGTTAACCAAACCTGTTACTCTCCAAGGACTTCCTTAAACTAAACTGTAGAATACATCAACATGTAATAAATACAAAGTTGAACATTCTTTTTTGGCACAACCACGATAGGAGGGTCCTCAAAGAGAACAGTCTTGACCGTGCAGCAAGAGTAACACAATGAAAGCAACACAAAATATGGAGGCAAATGCAGATGTAAATATTCTCATTAACAATTATCTCAATTACATTCGGCTGGAAACATCCGAGCTTGCAGATTTAGCTCACAGGCCTGATCAAATACACAACATTCTAACATGCTCCTATATGCGATCTAAACTCATTAAATTTGGATCAGTCTTAATCCACTTAATCAACTAATAACTCTACTGCCTATTCTAATGATTGATTACAAGCTTTATACTATATCTGCGACTCAAGAAACATCTGTGTCGGCCAAAGATCATCACATTCTCCAAGGAAATAAAATGTAACGTGTGCATGAATAGGTCAGCCTCAAATTTGAATTACTCATCAATAGGTGCATAAGATGAAGTGTGGACCTATACTGAAGGTCAAGGACACTCCACGGAACAATTAAAGTCACACCATTAAGATCTGCAAGTCACGAGGATGGTCCACAATGATCAAACTGGATGAAAAGTTTGAAATTATACCAGTGTCAGTTCAAAAAATTGCCAGGAATTTTGGATGCAATAACTTGCCAGAAAAAGGTCCAATCACGCTCAAATATTTGAACAAGGAAAATGAACATGTAGATGATGTAATCCAAGATCCACAAGGTCTAGTGAGCAAAGATGATGAATCCACCAACATGAACTGATAAAGAACAAAACAAGAACAAAACTAAAAGAAAATGTTTTTGGTTGATGCAATATTGCCAAGAACCAAGGATGCTCCTGCATCAGACATCCAGGGTTATTGAAAAGTGAGTCCCTCACTTTGTTGGGGCTAAAGGGAAACTAATATGGTATACCTTATCCTAAGAAATCCAAGAAGAATCCTCAACTGGTTTACCTTTCTATTTCACAAGATATTCTTTGTACTGTCTTCCACGAGTCTTCCTCCCATCTTTAACTTCCAAAACCTTTTCAATCTCATCTTATCGATGTTTAGGAAACTAATTTTCAAAATCTACTTTATTGTCTTCACTAAATTCTACTTCATGATACTGGTATAGATCTGCAATGTTGAATATAGGTGATATACCCATACCTTTAGGTAACTCCACTTCATATACATTTCCAGAATCACGTTTCTTCAAGATCTTACAAGGTCCAAACTTCCTCATCTTCAACTTATTGTATGTACCAACTGGAAATCTCTCCTTCCTCAAATATACCATCGCTTCATTTCCAACTTTGAATTCCTTATGTCTCCTCTTTTCATTTGTGTTCTCCTTATACTTTTGGTTCATGTCTTCTAATTGTTGTTTCACTTGAATATGCAATTTCTTCATGTGTTCTATAAATTCTTTTGCTTTTGCACTCCTCTTATCTTCCATACTAATGTCTCTCAACTCTGATATACCTCTAGGATGAACTCCTGTAACAATCTCAAAAGGTGTCTTTCTTGTACTCCTGTTCACTGAATTATTCTAAGCAAACTCTGCTTGCGCTAGGACTAAATCCCAACTTCCAGTCTTCTCTCCAACCAACCATCTCAGCAAATTCCCTAAACTCATGTTTACTACTTTTGTCTATCCATTTGTCTATGGGTGAAAAGTAGAACTGAACTTCAAATCTATCTTCAGCTTCTTCCAAAGTGTCCTCCAAAAGTAACCAACAAACTTTACTTCTCTATCTGAAACTATACTCCTAGGTAACCCATGCAATCTAACCACCTCTTTGAAAAACAAATCTGCTACATGTACTACATATGTTGTCTTCCTACAAGGTATGAAATGTGCCATCTTAGAAAATCTATCTACCACCACAAATACAGAATCATTACCTCTATGTGTCCTCAGTAAACCAAGTATGAAATCCATACTGATATCCTCCCAAGGTCTCTCTAGAACTGTCAAAGGTTTATACAATCCAACATTCTGACTACTCCCTTTTGCAACTTGAAAAACTCTGCAACTTTGTACAAATTTCCTAACATCCTTATGAATCTACGGCCAAAAGTAATTCTCACTCACCAAAGCCACTATCTTATCAACTCCAAAGTGTCCTGACATTCCCCCACTTTGCTTCTCCTTCACCAGGTTATCCCTCATTGAACTTCAGGGTATACACAACTAATTTCTTCTGAACAACATGTCCTCCTAAATGAAATAATCCAACCATTGACTTTGATCCTCCAAAACTAGTTCTTTACAAGCTCTCCACGGTTTTACAAAATTCAGGTCTGCTTCATACAAGTTCTTCAATTCATCAAAACCTAATACCTCCACTCTCATCTCTATCAGTAAATTCCTTCTCCTACTCAAAGCATCAACAAATCTATTTGACTTTCCACTCCTATGCTTCAAAACAAAAGTATAACTTTGTAAGAACTCTTCCCATCTCATATGTCTCTGATTCAACTTACCCTGACTATTCAAATATTGCAATGCTTGATGATCTGTATATAACACAAACTCTTTAGGCAACAAGTAATGTTTCCACTTCTTCAAGGCTTGAACTATGGCATAAAATTCTTGATCATACACTGAATATCTTCTCCTAGCATCATTCAACTTCTCACTGAAATAGGCTACAGGTCTTCTTTCTTGACTTAGTACTGCTCCAATTGCATTTCCACTTGCATCACAGTCTACTTGAAATACCTTATTGAAATATGGTAAAGCCAACACAGGCTACTTAGTCACCTTCTGCTTCAACAATTCAAAACTTCGGTTTGCTCTAGCCATCCATCTAAAATCCTTTCTATCTCCTCTCATCGTTTCTACCATAGGACTACAAATAGAACTAAAATTTCTAATGAACTTCCTATAGAAACTAGCCAATCCAAGAAATGATCTTACCTCTCCAATGTTATCTGGTGTAGGCCACTCAACAATTGCTCTTACCTTCTCAGGGTCCATCTTCAATCCATCCACAGATATCACAAATTCCAAATATACCAACTCCTCCTTCATGAAACTACACTTCTTAATGTTTATCAGCAACTGCTCTTCTTTCAACCTCTGCAAAACTTGTCTGATATGCAACAAATGTTCTTCTCTACTCCTACTAAAAATCAAGATGTCATCCAAGTACACAATCACAAACTTACCCAAAAATTTCTTCAACACCTCATTCATCAATCTCATGAAAGCACTTGGCGCATTTATCAATCCAAAAGGCATAACCAACCACTCATACAATCCTTCATTTGTCTTGAATGTTGTTTTCCACTCATCTCCTTCTATGATTTTGATCTGATGATATCCACTCTTCAAATCTATCTTTGTAAAGTACTTAGCTCCACTCAAACAATCCATAATGTCATTCATCCGGGGCAAAGGAAATCTATACTTCACCGTGATCTTGTTTATGGCTCTAGAATCTATACACATTCTCCATTCTCCATCCTTCTTAGGTGCAAGCACAATAGGTACTACACATGGACTCAAGCTTTCTCTGATCAAACCCTTCTTCAACAATTCTTGCACTTGTCTATTCAATTCCTCATTCTTTGTTGGTGTCATCTGGTGTGTTGCTTTATTAGGAAAACTAGCTCTAGGAATTAGATCCATACAATGACTAATACTCCTTACAGGTGGCAATCCATCAGGTACATTATCTGAAATGATCTCCTCATATTCTGTCAGTATCTCTTTTATTTCTTTTGGGTGTTCTTCCACATGCTTCAAATCTTCAGCCTTCTTAAGCACCGAGGCATAACACACATTCTCATGTCTCAATCCATCAAGGAATCTTCTTCCATCAACCAGAAAAACCCTAGCATTTGTACAAACTTCAACTGTAGGAACATCTTCCAATGGCAACAAAATTTATTTCATCCCATTAGCAACAATGGAGTATATGTTCTTCTTTCCATCATGAATAGCCTGTCTGTCATACTGCCAAGGTCTTCCCAACAAAACATGGCATATATCCATAGGCATGATATCACACAAAACTTCATCATGGTAATTTCCTATCTTTAATTTCACCAAACATTGTTCACTTACCAATATCTTATGCTCATCTTGAATCCAAGCAATCTGATAGGGCTTCGAGTGTTTCAACCTTTCCAACTTCAGTTTAGTCACCATCTCTTCAGAAACCAGGCTCCCAGAACTTCCATTGTCAACAATCACTTTGCAACATTTACCATTCACCTTGCATCTGGTCTGAAACAAATTCTTTCTCTGCAATGGCTCTTTCTCCAACTCACTTTGACATAATACTCTCCTATTCACCAACACTTCTCCATCTTCAAGTTTATTAGATGATCCAACATGATCCTCCTCAGCAAAGTTTGTTCTCTTATTGTTCTATGTCTTCCTACTTGTCTCTCCCTGATTACATTCAAATGCTCTATGTCCTTCTCCACCACACTTATAATAGGTTCCTTTGAATATCCTTTTCTCCTATCCTCTATCATCTCTTCTATAACCTTCATTTTGGTAACCACCATGACCTCCTCTTTTGTAATAGTTTCCATCACCTCTCTGGTATGAATTGTCATTGTTACTAATATCCTTATCCTTATTCTGATCTGGAAAGGATCCTCTTCCTCCTCCAGCAAAAGTTCTTCCTCTTTGAAATCTTCCACCTCTTCCTCTTTGTCTTTTCTCATGTCTTTTATTCAACTTCTCTTATGTTTTTAGGGCACACTGATATGCCTCTTCCACACTCTGCAACTTGATCAAACTAATTTCATCTTGTATAGACGACCTCAAACCATTCACATATCTGGCTACTTGCTCAATCTCATCCTTTGAATGTCCAGATCTGATATTCAACTTATAGAATTCTTCGGTATACTCTGTCACACTAGACTCTTTCTGCTTCAAATTCTGCAACTTCCTGAACAAGCTAATTTGATAATTTGCGGGCATAAACTTTGACTTCAACTTATTCACCATCTAATCCCATGACTTTATATTTTCTTTTCCTCTTCTCTACCTATCTGTCTGCAAATGTTCCCACCAAAGGGATGCATGTCCTCTCAACTTTGTACAAGCAAACTTCACCTTCTTATCTTCAGAGGTACCTTCAAATTCAAAATAATTTTCCATCTATGTTATCCAATCTAACAATACATCTGAATCCAACTTACCATTATAATCCTGTGGATTGAAATGTGGTCTTGTATTCACTTTAGTTAGGGCTCTTATGAACCTCTCTCCCCCCTGATCTAGGCCAGATTGCTCATCTCTTCCTCTTTCTTCTTGTACTTCTACTTCTTCATCACTCACATTGTCAACCGGTCAACCTCTTCTTTGGGCCATTTCAATTGCATCCAATCTAGCAGCAATTCCTCTTAACATCTCCATCACAGCTTGGTCTGATTTTCCACGCGCTCCATTTCTACCATTTCTCCTTCCCGCCATCTTTACACAAGTCCTCTACAGTTGTAGGTCAGATCCTCAATCTGCCACCCCACAACAAATCTTCAATAGGACTTCGCAAACTCTGACAATCTCTCAGAGAACGAATCTCACTCCTATACCAAATTTGGCGTAGCCACGGTAGGAGGGTCCTCAAAGAGAACAGTCTGGACCGTGCAACAAGAGTAACACAATTGAAAGCAACACATAATATGGAGGAAAATGTAGATGTAAATATTCTCATTAACAAGTATCTCAGTTACATTCAGTCGGCAACATCCGAGCTTACAAATTTGGCTCACAGGCCTCATCAAATACACAACATTCTAACATGCTCCTATATGCGAGTTGAACTCATACAATTCAGATCAGTCTTAATCAACTACTAACTCTACTACCTATTCTAATGATCGATTACAAGATTTATACTATATCCGCGACTCAAGAAACATTTGTGTCAACCAAAGATCATCACATTCTCCAAGGAAAGAAAATGTAACGTGTGCATGAATAGGTCGGCCTCAAATTTGAATTACTCATCAACAGGTGCATAAGATGAAGTGTGGACCTATACTGAAGGCTAGGGACATTCCACGGAACAATTAAAGTCACACCATTAAGATCCACAAGTCACAGGGATGGTCCACAATGATCGAACTGGCCGAAAAGTTTGAAATTATACCAGTGCCAGTTCAAGAAATTGCTAGGAATTCTGGAAGCAATAACTTGTCGGAAAAAGGTCCAATCACGCTCAAATCTTGGAACAAGGAAAATGAACATGTAGATGATGTAATCCAAGATCCACAAGGTCTGGTGAGCAAAGATGATGAATCCACCAACATGAACTGATAAAGAACAAAACAAAACAAAACTGAAAGAAAATATTTTTGGTTGATGCAAGATTGCCAAGAACCAAGGATGCTCCTGCATCACATTCACAATGCAAACTTTAACAGCATATCACATATCACAATTTGAACAAAAGAAAAGATAAAAACTCATTCATTCCTCGAAGAACTTCAAATCAAATGATTAACAAACAAATATCATTCTAGAGTACAACTTGAAGTAGGTTTTAGTCTAGTTGCTTCTATGCAATAAAATAGATAAGCAACATTTACAATTATAGCAAACATCACCAGTGTACATAAACCAATGTCTTCAAATTGACTTGATTGACTAAAAATGCAGAAAACTCCATTGTCTATTCTACTGCTAAATTCTAATCGGCTAACTTGTTTTCCTAAAAATCTAACTTCTTCAAATGAGCAGATTTTACAATAAGTAGCTCAGCAATTCCATAATTCCCTCCAAAACTAAGACATCAAAAGTTGTAGCTTTGTGCACATACAATTCCTCAAAAAGATAACTTTTTGTTCTCAACTTCTGTTTGATTTTAGTCAACTCCAGTTCACAATTGCAATTTCAAGTTTGATTTTGAGTCCTTTGCCTTGCACGATGTAGATCAGCATCCTTCCAAAAATTGCTCCAAGTGGGGACCATGAAAGACTCATTTCACTACCAGTTTCATTATCTCTTAAGAAAATCTCCCCTTTACATATCAAATTTGCAAGATCATCTTCAATATGATCCACTCCAATCCATGAAAAACACTTGTAAAACATTAAAAGTTTATTAATTAATCCACAAAATTAATTAATTTATAAAATTTAATTAATTCCCAAAATATTTCAAACTTATTTCAATTTGAATGCATGAATAATGAACTTTGACGCCTTCAATTTGAACATTAATAAGCAATGTTATTTCAAAATATTGAAATAAAATAACATTTAAAATGGTGTTCTGTGCAAATTCAAAACTCTCACAATGCCATTTACCTTTGGATCCATGAATTCCTTTCTCATAAGTAATCCCCCTTCTATTTCCACAAAGATTAAAGTCAATTAATGCTTGCCATGAGTTCCATCAGATCCTCGCGGCACAAGTTTCCTATTCCACATGACTTGTAAAGAAATCTTGAGAAGAAGGTGTCTTAGAAACTGCCATGTCTGCAATCATTGATGTTGCATCAATCTTTTCAAACTTAATCTGCCCAAGTTCATTTTATGGATATCCTGAAATCATTGCATTCATTGGGAGGGCATTATTTTGGAGCACTATGTTAGATAGTTCATTGGCATCACATATGCTCCTGATGGATGTTTAGCCTTATGTCAAGACTTCCATTTTGATCCTGTCATGCAACCATCACATTAAATAATTTCTCTAAAGCATTATGTTACACGACCTTCGTGCCTCTCCCAACCTTCCACATCTTGTATGCAAATCCACCAAAGCAATTGCAACTACAACATTTGATTGGGTTTTAAAATCCTTTTTAACAAATCTATATTGCACTGTTCCTGCAGTCATCACACTCCATAGACATCACTTTTGAGGCATTAAGTGAACCGGATCTCATACATTTTCCATGCTTTCCCTGCCTCTGTTATACTGCAGGTATAGAAGATGTTAGCAAAGTAGCGGCTTGCATTAGCTTGATCAATTTCTAAACCTTCTCAACAAATCAATATTGTGCATACCCAACAATCAAAACATTTCATCAGATGACATCTTGTAACTGTTCATTGGATGAAGCAATGACCCCACTTTTCAACAAATGCATATTGCACAAACCCTGCAAAAATGCCTTAAAGGCACTCCATAAATCAATTCAAGTGTTCAATTTGTGCTTTGACATTCCCTTTGGCCGCTGGTGAAGAGGACTTTGGAAAAAATGGCGAAACTTGGTTTGACCTATGAGTTGCATTGGCTCGAAACTTTTCTTAAATATTCTCAACACATCCATTTTGCATATATCTGCCATCATTTTATTCGTGGGATGACATTTCTTTGAGGGATTTTTTCAAATGGCTCATATGTCGCATCTCTACTCCCATACCTTGCATAGATGTTGGCCAAGGCAGTTGCAACTACAACATCTCTACCATTTATATTGACTTAGAATTTTACATTGGCTTTTCAACAAGCACGTTTTTGTGAATGATTCTCAATAGCAACATCACCTAAAATCACACCATTTACAATTCTTCTAATCAAACGTTCCACAGTCCTTGCATGTACTTTAACTTTCCTTTGGCTGTGGGTATGCATTTGCTTGCAAGTTTTTCTTTGAAAGTTTCTCGCCTGCACTAATCCATTTTGCTTTATTTATGTTATAATGCATTTTCTTGGAGGAAATCCTCTTTGAGATATCCTGTCAAACAATTCGCTTGCCATGTCTATAGCATTTTCCATTTTGCATGTATGTTCTATCATTTGTTGCATTCCATAGTGATTCATGTGTTTCCTATATGCAATTTGTCACACGGTTCTCCTACCACATCTATGCTTCCACATTTTGCATATTCATTTATGAGAATTATTTGTTTTCCTTCGTTATATGCTTTCACTTTGGTGCAAGCATTAGAGGGATCCTTCGTGGGTAATTGGCTTTGAACTAGCCAAAACATTTGCTTTCAAGTTTATAAAACCTCTTCAACAGATCATTTGGTGCATATCCTACAATCAATAGCATCCCATGAGATCGCCTTTCTCTATGAGGCATTTTTTCAAGCATCTCGCGCACCTTGCCTTTGTTTCTGTGTTTTGCATTTCATGTTTACTAGGGCAATTACCACCTCTAATTGTGGCTACTGTGTTTGCTTGCGAATTTTCTTGAAAACTTCCATCAAATCCATTTTGTGCATATTCTGCAATCATTTCGTTCCATGAGGTGACTTCTCTTCCATGCACTTTCCAAACGGTTCGTGTGCATCATCTTTGTTTACTCATTTTGCATAAGCCGTGAAAATTGGCTAAAAACCTGTCATTTACATTTACTTGAAATTTTGATTATATTCTTGCACTGAATGTATTTGCTCTTTGAATGATCTTCTAGCCAATTCACTTATTGCCAATTCTACAATCTCGATTTATCATGAGACCACAATCTCTTATGAGGTATTCAAACAAATAGTTCATTGGTTTCCTTTATTTAAAACATTTCACACACCTTCATTTGATTCTTCATTTGTGAATTGTTGTTTCTTGAAAGTATTGAAACCCCTTTTCAAACAAATATGTCTTGTGCACTGTGTAGTCATTATATTCACGAGAAGGCATCTCAATTGAAGCATTTTTTCCAACAGTGTGAAGCCCTTCCTGTGTTTCTATTTTGTTCGCTGCCTTTTCAAACCTGCAATCATGGAATTCCATGAGATCATATTTCTTTTTGAAGAACTTCATTTATATCTTTGTCTTCGAAAAATAGGAAGAAGCAAAGTCGGGATCGGGACCTAAACCTACACCCAAACATTACATTGCATGCATTCATGGTTCCATGTCTGGTCCGTGTCTGCAATCCGACAGGCTGCTTGTGTATAGGATCGAGAGTCTTTTAAACTCAAGACTGCCAACTTCAGGAAAACTTCATTCTCCTTCTGTCTCGGGAAGCGAAGTAGGGAATATTTCTAAACCCAAACGTTACATTTTTTTGGTGCCGATTTCTTCCACCATCCCAAATTTTGAAAAAGCTACGAGATCAAGAATCGGACTAGCACCATGTTGGAGATCATTTTGTAATATTGTGCAAGGGTTCTACCCAAACCTAAAATCTGACAGACTCTTTTTTGTGCGAGATCGGGCTAAATAGTTTAAAGCTTTGGTGCTTGTTCGGGATCCGACCTCGATGGGGCCCTTACATTTTTCAAATTTTTGAAAGTTTTAAATTTTCAAAACAAAAAAAAAAAATTGGTTTTCAAAGATTTTTCTATTTTTATGTATTTTTTATTTATTTTATTTTTATACATTTTTATGATTTTTTATATTCAAAATTTTATAATCTTTTAAAATTTAAAAGATCTATTTTATTGAATTTTAAATTCTATTAAATCTTTTAAAATAAATTTTTTTAAAGATTTCTTTATTCATTTTATTAATACTTATTTATTATTATTATTCTAAAATCTTTTGAAAAAAAAAATATTTATTTATTTAAATTTTAAACCCTTTAATATTTTAAATCTTTTAAAATAAAAGATTTATTTATTTTGTATTTCGATTTTTAAATTGTTTTGATTTTTTTGTATTTTTAAATGTTTTAACTTTTTTTTGTATTTTTTTAATTTTCAGAATTTTTTGTATTTTTGGATTTTTCAATTTTTATGATTTGGTATTTTAAAGAAAAATGATGCAAAAGAAGATAAAAAAATGAAGATGGTGAAAACTGACATTGAGATGACCACACAATACCAAAAATTGAAAACGAACAACGACACCCAAAGAACAAAGCAAGATGACGATGAGGAAAAAAGACACCGACGAAAAGACGGGGATGAAGACGAACAAAAATGACCAAAACAAGCGAACAACACAACGACTGAAGATGAGACAAAGCAAAATGGGCCAGAGATCAGGATCGGGGATGGACCTAACATAGGAACCTTCAAAGAGTGCAAGGTTCTGAGAAGGTTTTGAAACCCCAACCTAACAAGCAAAAAAAACACAACAGACGTGGGAATTGGGATCGAGACGGAACCTTGGAAAGGTTCCTGGTTCCGGTGCCGGTTTGATACCCGATTCCGAACCAAAAAGAAGAAAACAAGGAATCAGAGATTAGAGTCGAGATGGAATAAGAACTTGAAACCCCAAAAGGTGTCAAGTGTCAATTCCATTCTGAAACTCAATCTTGACAAAAACAAAAAAAAATGACAAGCAAGTGGAGAAAAGATGAAAACAAGAACATCAAAGCGCGAACACAACAAAGCAAACCAACGAAAAGAAAGAAAACAAAAGGGGGTCCCCAACTTTGCCAAGCAAAAGTTGGGGGGTGTATGCAGGGCATAACAAATCTGATTGTTCCTTCTAAATTTCTTTCCATATAATCATAAGCTCTTATGGTGATACTTTTATTTTTATATATTATGTCATCAGAATATCCCAATTGTTTCACTAATTTTAGGTACAAATATTTAAACCTACATTTTTATCTATCAGTACTTTCTTAACTTTGTATTTATGGACACACACTTCTAGATAGAGAGCTTGATTGTGGAATGATAGTTGTGGAAGGTCTTTCTCAAAAAAGACCAAATGATGGGTGGAGGTGATATTACCAACCATGGCTTGAAACTAACTGGTGTTAAGGTTGTTTGGGATTGACGTTTCAACAAGAGCTTTCTCCAAGGTTTCCTTATGTGCTAGTGACAATTTCAAAAGTTCAAGGATGGAGATTAAGGCAAGATTTTTCTTTAACTGTTCCACAATGTTGTAGTCACTTGATGGCTTACTTGTGGCTTTTACTTGGGTGGTGATCCTTAGATTATAACTCTCCCCCTTTGTGTAGTTATATTACACTTGGTATCTCTGCCTAGTATGGTTACAACATGGATGGTATGATCATCATGAGAGATGTTTCCTATGAGTTTGTCATAGGCAAAGTTTTCTTTATGGTAATATTTCCCTTTGCCCTTGCCATTTCCCCTAGAATGGTTGGGGATTGGATCCTTGTAGATTTTTAAGTCTTTATTTCCAAGATGAGGTTCTATGTCATCCTCTCCTTTTTCGATTAATTCTTGCATGACGTTTTTGAGCCTCATGAAATTGTTGGTGGTATGTCCCTTGATCTTGTGAAATTCGCATTTGTCGTTCTCATTATACCAAGGGAGTTTGAAGTTTGGATCCTCATAGTTTTTTTTTCATTAATCTTAATGAGGTTTGTTTGGACCAATTCACGCATAATTACCTCAAGGGGTTCTCCTAATGGGGTGTATTTCCTTCTAGGTTGGTCATATTGTCTAGGTGGTCTCCTTTCATTATCTTGTCCTTGATTTTGCTATTGGTTATTGGGTTGGTTGTTCTAAGGATAATTGATTTGATTGTTTTGCACGTTGTTTGGAGTGTAGCTTTGTTGTGTAGTTTGAATAGTATTTTGTGGACCATTGGAAGGTTGTATGTTTCATACAACCTTAGCATCAACCACTCCATCATTGGCTAATTTTTTTTCTACGCCCATATCTTTTGTTTATCGTTTGAGGTAGAAGGTTGATCCTTAGGGTTGTAAAGTTTAATTACTCTTGTTGCGATGAGAGCTCTTTCGATTAGCAAATGCCTTTCAATAGTCTCCTCAAAGTTGCTAGGGCACAACATGGTGAGTTGGTAGTTGATGTCCATGTGTATGTTAGAGATAAAGATTTCTACAAGTTGTTTCTCAAGAATGGTCCATTTACATTTGTTGGCTTTGTGTCTCCATCTCTGTAGATACGAAGCAAATGATTCGCCTTGACTTTGTTTGATTTTTTAGAGATCGGTGATTATTATATCCTACTTTATGTTGTACAAGAAATGGTTGACAAATTTATCTAACAACTCATCAAATGTTCGGATACCAGGTGGTAGATAAGAGAACCACTTGATAGCAGCCCCATCAAGACTTCACGAAAAAAGACTCATTAAGTAGGTATCATTGCGTTGTAGATCCATGCAAGATATTGAAAATTCGCACACATGCTCTATTGGATCCCCTCTTCCCTTATATTTATCAAATTTTGGTATTTCAAAGCCTTTAGGGAAAGATATCATGGATAAGTTTTGATGAAAAGGGTATGGACAAATATCTTGTAGAGCATAGCTCTTCTTTGGCTTTCTAATTTGGATGTATGATATTCTTTGGTTGATGGTTTGTAGTTGCATGTTTATGTCGTTGGTTGGTGCACTTGCTTGAGGATTTTGTGCATTGTATCCCTGTTGTCCTATGACATTTGTTTGGTCATAAATGAGATATTGTGTAGGTATGGGACCTTGATGACCATGTTGTGTGTAAGGAAGATTGGGTCCTTGTGTCTTGTAGGTATGTTGAGTTTGTGGTACACCCTGATATTGATTTTGAGGTAGTCCTTAGTATTGATTATGTTGAACTCCTTGATATTGATTTTGAGGGATACTGTGATATTACGTTTGAGATATACCTTGTTGTTATGGAATAGGAGTTTAAGTTTGGGTTTGTGGAATACCATGATGTTGTGTTTGAGGTGTACCTTGGTAATTTATTTGTGGTATCCCTTGGTGTTGTGGATTTTTTTGAGTACCTTGGTAGTGCGTTTGCAGTACACCTTGTTGTTGTTGTTGAGGAATACCTTGATGATATGTTGGGGGTATACCTTGATGGTGTGTACCTTGGTAGTTTGTTTGGGGTACATTATGTTGTGGATTTTGTTGAGTACCTTGGTAGTTCATTTGGGGTACACCTTGTTGTGCATTTTGAAGGGTATCTTGGGAGTTTGTTTGGGGTACACCTTGTTGTTGTAGATTTTGAAGGGTACCTTGGTAGTTCATTTAGGATACACCTTGTTATTGTGGATTTTGAAGGGTACCTTGGTAGTTCGTTTGGGGTACACCTTGTTATTGTGGATTTTGAAGGGTACCTTGGTAGTTCGTTTGGGGTACACCTTGTTGTTGTGGATTTTGAAGGGTACCTTGGTAGTTCATTTAGGGTACATCTTGTTGAGTATTTTGAAAAATACCTTGGTAGTTCATTTGGGGTACACCTTGTTGATGATTTTGAAGAGTACCTTGGTAGTTCATTTGGGGTACACCTTGTTGAGGATTTTGAAGATTCCCTTGGTAATTCATTTGGGGTACACCTTGTTGAGGATTTTGAAGGGTACCTTGGTAGTTCATTTGGGGTACACCTTGTTGTTGAATATTTTTTTGTGATGACCCTTGCTGATTTTGTTGTAGCATGTTTTGAGTTGAATTTCCTTGATATTTTTGAGCTACCATTGCTTGCTCAATTTGTGGTGGTTGCCTAAACAATGGGTTATCCATAGGTTTCTCTTTAGATTGATCATTATTTTTTGAGAACAAGGGTGGTATGTTGTGATCCACCGTTGGTTTTGGTAAATATCTAACCACCATTTGATCTCCTAATGGAATGAGGTTAGGATTCTTAAGAATGTCTATGTTGAATTCTATGGGTAGTTTAACACCACTTTGTGCTAGTGTGAGGAAATACTAGTTTGCATTCTTCCCAAGCATTATTTCTATAAGTTTCTACATATTAGGATCTTGGGAGTACATTAATAATTTTTCGTTGGTAATTTCCTCATCATTATCATAGTCTTCTATGATGACACTAGGATGTTAGTTTTGTCTAGAAATCATGTTTTGGTGTTCAAGCAAGGTTTCCTCTTCGCTAGGTGGTTAATTTTGTGTAGCCTTAAATGTGGGTTCTCTTTGAGGAGTTGTAAGCCCATTTGGATTGTAACCCCATGATTGAGGCTCCTCATTAGTGGCATTTGTCTTAGGTGCACTAGAACTACTTTTTTGGCTTCCATCTTTTTCCTATGTCGAGATCTTGTTGTTGTCATAAACAAGCTCAAGACCTAGGTGAATTTTTGTGATCACTAACTATGAAATGGGATGGTGTTTTGTTTTGGTATTTTTTCTAAAATTGATGTATGGAGATGATGTGTGAAAAAACTTTTGGTCAAAGGTATTGGTGGTTTTCTATGGATTGTAAGTTTGATGCTCAAGACCCTAGAGTATGAGTGATTTTGGTGGATGTTTTGAGATGACGCTAATTTTGGGACATAAAGTGTACAAGAATTGGACCAATATTTTGCTCTATTTCAAGAGGATATGTTGATACTCTACTTGAACTAGCCTTGAGGTTGCAAGAAAAGGTGATGTTAATATCTTAGAAATTGAGAGCAAGAGGATAATCCAAGTTTGTTGTGTTTGATTTGTGTCTTAAAACTAGGTGATGTTTTGGTTTGTTAATGGATATGGAAAGATGTTGATATGACTTGGTGTAAGTCTAATTATTTTTCTTTTATTTTCAAAGGATGAAAGATTAACCAATTTTGGACTAGTTTATGATTTTTACCAGAACATAGGATAGTAGTGGTCTCTATGAAAAATTTGTGACCGATAAACAAAGAGGACAATAGCGGAAATTTTAGTAATAGCAGTGAAAAATGAGACAGCTATGGTAATTTCTTTGAGACAGTAGTAGCAAGTTTATCAAGAGTGGTTTTTGTTTCTAATTTCTTCTGATTGGTGCAACAATGAGCATAATAGTAAAAACTTTGACAAAATCAGAAATGTTTAGGACAGTAATGGTTAAAACTTAGGACAACAGTGGTTAAAACTTAGTACAGTAGCAACAATAATTTGGAACAAAAGTGGCAAGAATGAAAATAACACCTTTGTTTCCAAATTTTCTAGTTTCTTTGACAATAGTTTGTTGGACAAGTTTGCAATTTTGAGATGTTTGTTTGATCTAATTTTTTTTATGGCAAGTGATGTGTACAACAAACAATTTGAGAACCAATGTGATAGCTTGTATATTATCAATCAACACATCCTAAGGAATAAAAGGTATGATTTCTCTATAGGCTTACCTCCCCCCCTAAAAGGGTTCTAATCAAATTTATAGAGGGAACAATTAGGATATGTCAAGGAAATGTATCGTCTTGACACTCCAAGTAAAAGTATCCATTCCCTTAATGATTTATTGTCTCAACTATAGATTTGATGTGGTAAGTAACTTATGGGAGTGGTGTGCCTCCCATGCACTACTTTGAAGGACGTTTTGAAAAATTGGATAGGCTTCTAAAAAAAGGTATTTAGTAACAACCGTGAACACTACGACATATAATTCAAACGTAAGCCACTTAAGGATTTAGTCGTTCCTACCTAACACTTATGTTTGAACAAGGATGAGGAACTATATGTTATTCTCGCCCAAATATAAGCTACTTTCTTTCAATTTCACAAAATTTATATAGCCCGTCGATAAAATTGCTTTTAGAGTCACTTATATGAGTTCTCCATTGATGGATGTACCTCATTAGCAGGCCCTTCTCCTAAAAATTGGGTGACCACAAAAAAATGCAAAAGTCCAAAGTGTTTATCATCACCCAAGATCATCAAAAGATGCAAGGGGAGAGGATACACACTTGGCTCACCAATCATGGTGAACATAGCATACAATTCATAGCAATTCATTTTTAAGCCCAAAACTAAAGTGGGAAAAGATATCAATTCATTTTTTAGATGCACCAATTTCAAAAAAATTGAGACTTCAAGCAAGAGATATCATTTTGCAATCACAAAATATTTGTTCAATTTTATAGCACCAAATTGAATATTTCAAGTTGTGTTGTTCATCTTAATAGTGTTAACAAATGAAAATGTGTTTGTCTTAACATCGTCAAAATCAAAGCATTCGACTTTAGTGGCACTAAAACAAAATGTGAGATTTGCTTGTTCAATTTTAAGAACACCAAAATGAAATGTGAGATTTAGTTTTAGGAGCACCAAAACAAAATGTGAGATTTGCTTGTTTAGTTTTAAAAGCACCAAAATGAGACGTTAGATTTGCTTGTTCAGTTTTAAGAGCACCAAAATGAAATGTGAGATTTAGTTTTAGGAGCACCAAAACAAAATGTGTTTTAACTACAAAATGGTTTAAAATTGAAATTTCCTTGGACCACTCGCCAACTATTAGTTGTTCTCATGAAAAATGAGCCATAATCCTACAATGGTTGCACCAACAATGTTAGAAAACCTCACAAGCACAACAAACAATCAATTATTAGGGTTAAGCAAATCAAAAAATTAAAGAAACCTTGCAGATTGAATCTAGACAAAAAATAGAACAATAGAGGATCTATTTAGTATAATAGTAGCCTTTTCTCTGAAATAACTACAAAAAATTTAAACAATAGCAGTCAAAAAAGTACGATCGCAAACCTATTTAGGATGAAAGCGACTCTGTAAAAGTCAACATTTTTAGAAACCTGCAACACAACAAATATAATAGCGACCAAAATAACAATAGCGGTCAAACTTAGTATGACCGCGGTAAAACCATGAAAGCGACTGCATGAAAATTTTGGAACTTTCACGTTTCAAACAGCAATAGTGTTTCCTACAAAAGACATTAGTGTTCTAAAACCTATAACTACTCACAATAACTTGTCAAAAGATTAGTGTTAAGGACCAAGGTCCTGTCAGGTGTGCCATTTGATGTAAGGGGGGAATTCGCATAGGAAAACAACAATAAATTAATCCAAATCAATTCAAAACAAGATCAAAATCCCAAACTATACTCATGAAATGAGTTGTAAAGCAATGAACTCAATCAATAAAGGTAAGCATAAGTAAGAAACTATAAATGAATTCATGAAATACAACTATACCATCCCATGTTCAAGTGTAATTCGTATTGATGTTGGATTGTGTTTGAATCAATACGAAGCCTCCATTATTGTTGCAAAAGCTTCAAATCGTGTGTTAATGGTGATCAAAGATGTGTGTGTATTTTCTCTCAAGAATTTGAATGTCAATTCAGCATGACCTCTTTGCATAAAATTTATAGATTCTCTTATCATTTTTTAGAATGAAGAAGGTTGTTATATAGATTTTTCAATTTCGAGATGAACGATCGAGATTTCGTAGTAAGAGATCATGATCAATGGTTGAGAACCGTTGAGAGGAAATAGATTGGAATGATTAGTAGGATTGGATTGGACTAATTGGGGGAATTGAAGAAATTAGGTTGAGTGGTTAGTGGGATTAAGAAATAGATTGAGTGGTTAGTGGGATTGAAGAATAGATGGGTTAGTTAACCAATTAGAGTGAGAAATAAGTGGTAATGATTTTCTCAATCAAAAAGGGGTGAGGATAATTAATTAATATTGGAGGTGAACATGCAAGTCATGTTTTACTTTAACAAATAAAGATGTATTTTTTTGTTGACTATGTTGAATGATTTCGAATAAGTGATTTAATTATTCAGGTTTAGAGAGGGGAAAGTGATTTAATTTAATTATTAAATGATAACAATTTAATTGATTTAGATGAATAAGGTATATTAGTGACATAATTAAATAACTTACGTTAATTCAATTAATCAAGAGGAATAAAATTAGATTAGGTAATGATATAGTGAATTAATTAAATAATTAAAGATTATTCAATTAATAGAGAAAAAATAGGGTTAATGATGTTAATGATGTGAAATGCAATTATATTAATGATAATTATGCCAATAATGGAAAAATTTCATTCAGGATGTGTGATATGCATTAGGTCATTTTTAAATGTCTACAAAAATCAACTATGAAATGATGAAACAATAAGGCAATAATCAAATCAAAATAAAGTCAAATGATCACAACAATAAAGTAAATAAGATAAATTGAATTAAACAAATGCAAACCTTACAAGCACACATACAATTCACCTTAGCTCAATTCTATTTCTCTCCTCTATTTCACCTTGGGAGAAATGGTATGGATATCTTTGCTCTCAAATTTTGTATCTAACACAATTAGCACAAAGGCACCTACAAAATACGAGTATAGTTTTCCTACGTGATTTGATATGAAAAATGAAGGAGAGAATAGTTGAATTTATAGATATTCGATGACACAAATCAACGATCAAGATCAAAAGAGAGACTAAAAAGATCAATGGTTGAGAATTGATGAGAGGAATTAAGGGCCAGTTAAGTGGCTACATGATTATAGTTAACTAATTGCATGATTTAGTTGAAATGATATATTGGAGTGTTAACTCAGATCGACGGTTAGTGAACTAAATTGATTTCTCAAAGGACTCAAAGTGAGTGGGAGTTAAGTGGATTTGATTGATGAGTGTGTTGAACACCTGAAATACTAAGAGGGGGTGAATCAATATTCCTTGAAATTCATTAACTTAAAAGTGCATTAAAATTATTTCATTGAACTTGTAGAAATGGAAATGAGTAGTTAAATCATGCATCGCAACAATCAACACAAGAACACCAAATTTACGTGGAAAACCCTTGAAAGGGAAAAACCATGATGAGGATTAGCTCACAATATATCATAACTTGTTACAATACATTACAAGAGGCTCACTGCTAGAAGGGATCACTGCTCAAAGGACTCATTGTCTAGAAAATAGGAGGGCTCACTACCCAAGGAAGATCACTTCTTATAGAATTACAAAAGATGTAAGAAAGAGTGGCTCATTGCTAGATTTTGAACTGCTAATAATAAATTTGTAATATAATGAAGATACAGTTTTATTTAGGCTCAGTAAAGTGAATTTACATACTTTATTCTTCACCACTATCACATTTAGTACCTCACACTCTCGCTCATCATCATCATCTACATCTTCATACCATCAATGAATTGACCTTCTATATCTATGAATATATTCCAAAAATAATCATATCATCAATTAGGTTGTCCTAATTAGATGAAACATGTGACACCATAACCTATAAGCTCAAAACTCCATTGCAGAAGAAACAAAAATGTGTTCTTCACCAAAATAGGTTAGCATGACCTATAATCACTCCTATGAATCTGCTTCATACTCAACTTAATATCGCACGACCCCAAAACCCTTATGTCAGCACCGCACAACAAAACTGGTGAAGCAACAACTAAATGAACCAACTATTTATTCACAAATTGGCATGTGGACTACCAAACCATCTAAAACTCATAGTGCATACACATATGACATATTCAAATACTTCCTGAAATTTATAAAGCATAATGATCAATTGTAATGGAATGCAGAGCATTCCAACATGAACTCTGCAACTGTAACCATGTCATAGCATAGCCCGATACTCTGTCACTAATATCTTCAAATGAGAAAGATATAGAATCTTGAAAATTTATATATAGACTCCTCCAACATATACCATTATCACCTAAAAATTACATGATGAGATATTGTGATGTGGAGCAATACAGACCACAAAATTGTTCCTTTATGACATCACCATTTCAATCTGGGACTTAGTCAACTTCCTCAAAAACACTTGGTCTGATCTAGACTATATACATACGGATGTACCATCACTTCTACAATGGGTTGCCATCAATTAAAACACCATACATCATCATGCTCATGTTGCCAACAATATCCCCCTTTGTCATTAATGGAAACACACTTCTCTGCTTCACTCCCCCTTTGACATCAAGGGAAAAGGGTAGTAAATCTACTTCACTTGTCATTTCACTCCCCCTTTTTGATATATTTACATGAGAATAGCTCCCCCTATCTATGTTATCCATCACCAAAAAGACAAAAATATACCACAATGTTCACCATCTACTAACTCTGCATATGTACATTGATATAAAAAATGACTATACAATTTAAAAATATGCACCTTAACTGGATGGGGGTAATATACCTTGATATGATGCTTTTAATTTTGCAAGGCATGCCTCCCAACCCTTCTTTGTAACCTCCCAATCCTTCTCGATGAAGGAAAACATGTAGCTCTAGTTCTCAAACTACACATGGAGGTCTTCTCCTTATTTTAGAAAACTAGGCATAGTTGTCTTTTGCACAACCTTCTCTGCATTGGTCAAGACTTCAGTTAAAGATGTAAGCCTTACACTTACCATATATCGGAGCTGACTATACTACAATATGATTTTCTCTTTTTACTCCTACTGTAAAAATAATTGACCATGTAGATTTTCAATTACCACTCTTGTTGCTCCATCCCTATCATTCACTGGATCATAAGCCCTTGATGCCTGAGCAATTTGAGACTCAGTTGAGTCCATCTGATCCTTGATGCTCTTTATAGATAATTGCCACTTCAAAAAAAATTGAAACAATTGTTTGGCTTCCTCCAAACATTTTTGAACTTCCTTCAAGTCGCCTTGCAGATCTTGGCATGAGCAGCACCACATTTATTTGAGGCATCAGCTAGCCTCTTATCATTCGACTTCCTTGATACTTCCTTCTCAATCTTCTCTTCCAAACCTGTAGAGCACTCCTTAAAATAATCTAACAATAAATTCAACTATTGAATACTTGAAAAAGAAGTATCAATAGATATTCTGAGAAGGCCTTCTTGCAACACCTTGGCTGCTTCATCAACTTTTTTCTCTTCTGGTGAGTTGGAATAATCTCCTTTCTTGAAGAGGGATGAAAATCACCAAGTTGCAACTTATGTAGAGGGGAAATCTTGTCTAAGTCCACTTGACCTTGTTGCATGGGGATTTATAGCAGTTGTGTAGACACCACTAGTTGGAACTGTAATTGCACATCCAAAAAATCTTTAAATGAATCTCCAAAGGGTCTAGAGGATTCACACCCTATTTTTGTACTTTCTTATGCTTGTGTATCACTTTTATCCTTCTCACCACTACTAAAACACTCTTCTACAATCTTCTCAACTTTTGGAGGAGGGATAGTTTGTTCCTTTTGAGCTTCAGTCTTCTCCAAGACTCCTTTCTCATCTTCATTGTTCTTCTCAATGGTTATCTCCACATCCAGAGGGGTGTTATCTATCAACATATCTTCTTACTCATGTTGTTCATTGATTGGCTTGTTTCTTTTTGGAAGGGATGTATCTTGTTACATTTGATCTTCATCAACTAGAGAGTCTCCCAACACTTTAAGAATATTTTGACTATTTGCAATGTTTATTTCCTTAGCTTCTCCATGTCATCCTCATCTTTGACCATAAGAATGTTTAAGCTTTGTTTTATCCTAAATTTTTGGGCACACAACTAAAACAACTTATCTCTTTCCTCATGAGATAATGAGGAACCAATCTTCTCCAAGGAAAAAGCTTTCATTTTTTCATTTTCTTCAGTTTCCTCTTGTCTTCTTTCACTCAATACACTTTTTAGATCATTTGACAACTGATCCTCTATCTCACCTAGGCCAACATTAAATATCACCATGTATTTGACAATGGCCTCTTCAATTATTGCCTTATCTATATTATTGGCTTTTGAATACATGCCAGTCGTATCCTTTAGCATTCCAAACTTTGCTATAGCATTGAATAGTGCATCAAAATTCATGGGACTATGGACTGGAGGGGTCTCCTCTTTCTTCTTTCTCTTTTCTATACCAGTCTCTTCTTGAGAGACTTTTGATCTCCTTTTTCAGACCAATTGATTTTCTTCCTCTTTCTCTCCCTCTTCCTCTTCTTCTTCTTCTTCTTCTTTTGGATTGACATACTTATCCAATGTTTCTTTTTCTTTCCTTCTTCTCTTTGGAGACTTTTGTTGCACAAAGGTGTTGGATGTATCTTTCTTCTTAGAGCCACCTATAGGCTTCGTTCTAGAAGACTTTGTAGTAGTAGGTATGGAGACTGAGGTCATTCCTTACCTTCTTGATCTCAATGGAGTTTGCAAAGGATCATATGTACCTTTTGATTTCTCCAAAAGGTTCTCAGGTGTACCAAACTCCTTTTCTAATTCATCTTTCATATTTTTAACCTTTCCTTCAATATCCTTCTTTTTCTTTTCCAAGTTTTCTTTACTTAATTTTTTTGCATAAGTACAAAACCTTTCAATTGTTGTATCTCCAAGTTTGCTCAATACAATCTTTGTAAGACCAATGCATTTAGATTCATCTACCTCATAAGGCAGCTCCTGAACCCAAACAGTTTTGGGTTCAAGTGCATCCATGTAACAGTAATCTCTGCTAACCATAAATCCTAATTTGTTCTTATATTTGTCCATAACTTTACTTGGAATCCTTTCTCTCTCTTGTATCCAAGTTTTAAAAGGTTTAAATAATCCCCACAACATTGAATCACAATACTCTTTACCAAGAAATCTCCTCAAATGATCTCTAATTTGTATAGCTACCAGAATATTATATTTCCATACAATATTCTTCACTCTAGACAACTCATTGAGAAAGTAAAACATTAAGAAAATGATAAGAGTACCATGCCGGAAAGGGTATTTTGACTCCTTAGTCTTCTATAGATTTTCCAACAATTGTAATCTCTAGAGCTCACAAAGATCAAAGTATTTGCCTTCTTTCACCATCTAATAGGCTGTGTGTATTATGGTGGTAGAGATAAAATTCTCTCTATTTGTGAAAAATATCTTGTAACCAATCATCATTGAAGCATATTTAACCACTAGATCTTCAATGTCATTCACTATTAAGGCATGCTTGTCAAACTTGGCTTTCATAACCACTTCATTCTTTATCGCCTTTAATGCTAGAATAGGTCATGTGGAGCTCAAACTGGTAACAACCCTAATTGCCTCTTTGGTTATCATATGCGGCATGTCCAACCACATGAATTTATCATGAATTCTACTTAAAACATACCTCACCCACTCATATTCAAAACATAAATTAGGAATCTTGTCCACACATCCAACTTTTTCTCTGTTAGATTGGCATACTCTGGTTTCAACTCAAAATCATCTCCAGTTAGCACTTTTTCCCTAAAATCCACCAGTTTCAAGTGATCATATTCATCCAATTTCGAATGAATGTAAATTTGCACATATTTTGTGAGCAACACATTTGAAGGAACCCTAGAGAACACCCCTGCTTTATCCATTACCATTGATTTGTATGGATGCTTCTTAAACTTAGGTCTTGGCCTCTCAAGCACATCAATAATTTGTGGAGTAAACATTTTGAACTTTTCTTGAGCTATGGTTTGCAAGAAATTATAAATACCTTGTGAAATTTGTTGGTATGGTGTAGTTCAACACTTCAGAATCGCTTCAACTCTCGTTTGCACTGCTCTCCTCTTCAAATACTCAAACACAAATGCCTTTTAGAATGTGCAAAATGAAATATGAACTCTTTTTCGTGACCTAAATCATGCATTAAGTGCAATAGAAAAAGTTAGGTCAAAAGTGTAGAGTCCCTACTAGTGTCTAATAAACTTGGTGGCAATCACACAATTTAGAGGGAAAATCTAATTAAACAATCCACTTGAACCTTTAGAAAGACCACCATCGAATTATCGACTAGGGCTAGTAAACTTGTGATGGTACTGGCACTGTATGTACTTTCAAAGACTTAAGATTACCTAGTTCATCCTAGTACAGGTGTTACAATTGTTGAGAAATCATGACACTACAAAATAATAAAGTAAAGCTGACACTATTTCTATAGGTACCTACAGTATAAGACTGTAACTAATTACTGTCAAGAAGTGAATGAACTAATACTAAACCTACACTACACTTCGGAGTACAAAAAACTCAAGCAATCATAGTATGATTGTGAAACAGGAATTATCCATGCATCCATTAATAACTGTAGCACAAAGAATCTATTTAACATAACTTACATTTATGAAGTAACTACTAAAACATAATTGAAATAACAAGGAATGGAGTGAAGGAAAGTTACCTTGAGTGTCCCTTGATCAAGTGGTTGTCATCACTAATCTAAACCAAATCTAACTTCTTAGATTAACACAATCATAATAAATCAACCATTCATTGCAAAAATCCAAAAGATCACATAAGATTTTGCTGAGATATCTTATTCATGAAACCATAATTTGAACAATAAACATTGTTTGCATAAGAACAACAACTAACTGAAAGTTTCTGGTAACTATATTTTCTCTTGAACAAAAAGTCAACTAACTAATTAACTAACTCAAACCTCAACCTCTGAGCCATACATAAAGGCATGGGGGAGTTTATTAAAATATGACTTTAAACTAAAACCATAAATCACCACTCCCTAGATATCAGAGCATGATAAAGACTCAATAATCTAAATTGAAACTAAAAAGGAAGAAGAGTCCAAGTAGGATTGTGACTCTATTATAACAAAACTTGGAACATGAAATGCTCAAATCAGTTATTTTAGAATCCCAATTGTAACAGGGTTCTTCTCCTCTAGCATCTTTATTGAACATCATAATGATGCACAACCATCTTCATTAAGTGCCTCCATGATGTAGTTGTTGTGTTCCATTTATTTTGGAACCTCCCTAGTTTTGTTGTCTAGGAACTCCTTTGGTTGCAGGTTGCACCTCGCAATTGATGTGAGCTATAGTCTACCTCTTCTAGTTGCAAAGAGTTAGTTCACAAAACATGCACACAATACTAACAACCATAGTTAGTCACATATATCAATTTCATTCCAGACATATCCACACATAAATTATGCAATAACCATCACATTACAACCATATTTCCATATATTTTAAATCAGGTTCAAGGTTGCATAATAAGTATAAAAGATAACATAGTGTAGGAATAATTATAAGATAAATGTCTAGTAATGTCTATGAACTTGCATAAAAACATAAGAAAACTATCTAGCGATTGGACTCATCATTCCCCCCAACTATCCATTTGCTTTTCCTCAAGCAAATTAACTAGGGCTGGAAGTTGTAGTGCAAAGTGATCTCCCTGAAGTCTGCAACATTATCCACTACTTTGACCTATTTTAAATAAAAGCCTTTATAACATGGGAGTCTTTTCATTCTTATAATTTCATCCCTCTCACATTCCTCATGTTTATCCCATGTCTTGTGTGGTAGTAGGCAAAGAAGTATTGGTGAATGGAAAATGAGTGGTACCCATTCAACTCCTTTTTCCTAGGAAACATCCATATACCTACGTGTTCTCTCAAGCATAGCCATAAAATTATAAGTTGAGTGGGGCTCTTTTCTCTGTAGCTTAGGGGTTAAGCTATCCCATCTTTCTTGCACATCCCTGTAGCAATGGTGAACAAGTCCAACCATTAATATCTACATCCTTTTGTAATCCTTCATTCTCAAATTCATAATCTTCCTGCCTTTACCTTTGTGATCCAAAAGTTCTAACCATTCTTCTATCATCATATCAAGGTTTTTTTATTCCTTCCTTATTGGAAGAGCAACTGATTTTTCTCTCCATATATTCTCCCATGAGTTCACCCCTAAATTTTTCATTCCTAAAATAGGATGTTAGTGCCCTTAATTGTAAATCCCCTACAAATATTAAGGGATTCCATTATGTATCTTCTGGCACTACATAATTATGTAAATAATATTCACATAAATGATCATGTTCATCCAATGTGGCATCAATAAAGACATTTAGAAAATCAAATTTTCCACTCATAGAAACTGGTTGGTTACTTATCAGTCTACTGAACTAGAAACTTAAGAATTTTTCTTGTAAAAATAAAGCACAGGTCCTAGTTGGAGGTTTGTATTTGACAATCTAGGTAGCTTTATCTGCTACCTCTTCTACCTTGACTGCTAACCTTTTTAATTCAATATCCTTACCCTCCAATATTCTAGTATATTTTTCAATTATTGCTTATTTTTCTTCCTTCCAATTCTCTTTATGTTTAGAAAACTCTTGAGCAACCTCCCAAAATTGATATCCTAGGGACAGGGTTGTATAATAAGTTGGAGTGTTTATGGTAGGGGGCCTCCTGTTTTCTACTACAAACTCTTTACTCCCTACTTTGACCATGGCAAGTTGTGCCAATAAGTCTAACTTGGCCCCATGTCCACATGTTTATAACTTCTCCTCCAATTCCTATATCTTCATTTCCCTTTCTTTGTCCCTCTGCTCATAAGTATTTACCAGTTCTTCTAGTTGTTTGATCCTTTCTAATGCTTCATGTAATTCTTTTCTAACATTCCTTTCTTCTAAAAATATTTTCTTATCTTTTAAAAATTGCTCATCACCAACCCCTTGTGTATTCAAAACCCTCACTATCAAGGCTAATTGGGGTTCTCTTCCTAGTTTTATTGGCAAAAAAAATATCCTCTGAATTTGAGTCATAGGTAGTAAATATGTACCATTTCCTTTTTGTGGGAACATGCACATTTTTCAGGCACATTATCTTTTAATTTTGAATCAGTATCCAATGTCTCAACATCTTCTTCTTTTTGTTCCTCATCCCTTGTTTCCTATTTTGGTTTCTCAATACTTCCCCTCATGACACCTTTCTTTCTCAAGCGGCTCAGATGCCTTGGTGGGGTAGATTTCTTTTTCTGGGTATCCTTTTTTTGCACCTTTGAAGGTATAGAAGAAGAATTACCTTTATTTTTCCTAGTCTAAGGTGTTCTAAAGAAAGTTGGGGTCTATTTTGTTGCAAGTTGGTCATATGTTGCATGTGGTGATCCCTGCACACTTTTCTCCTCCGGTTCATCTCTATTATGGGTAGGTGAAGCAACATGTGAAATAGGGAGCATTTCTCTTAAGGATGCAACAGGTGAATCTAGGTTTTCAGGAACTACTAGTTCCTCAAGAATATGGTTAATATCTTTACAAATTAAAAATCTCTCCCAAGACATCTGTGGATGTTGAACCCTAAGGATCCTTTTCACTAACAGGGTTACCAAACAATAGTGTGACAAAATTGAATCATTTATCTTCCTTTGCTATTCAGACCCCATTCTTTTTAGCAAATTGTAAAGAAAATTAGGTACATTGACCAATCTATTATGATAGAGGTGACTTAGTAACTTAAAATGCACAATATACAAGAGGTATTATCTACCATCACAAATGATATACTTAATAATATAAGAAGCACAAGAGGCCCATATCCAATGAAGTGACAATCTCTTTGTACCTTGTGATGATGAATCAAGGTTTTCTTCTACCTCCCTGAACTCATCCCTGGCAGCAACTGCATTTGCTCTCACAAGGAATTTGGCTTCATTCCTTGGTAGACCAAACACTTTTGAAATTGTATCCTCTAAAGCATCCACTCTCAAGCCCTTGTAGTGGCTTCATCATGTTGTAATGTAGCTGCAAATTGCCTTATCATGTCTTCATTAAACTTTGTAAACTTTAGGAAGTAGTCTAATCATCTTGCCCTTGTGAAAATGAGCAGAACTAACCCGTCCTCCAATATTTTCTTGTGTGTTGAAGGTTCCCTTCTAAAAATCTCACCTCCCATGGTGAGATATCCTAACTTTTCTCAAATCTTCAAACAATCAGCTCAAAATTGATTCAACCACCCACAAACCCTCTTTATTTGCTACACTTGCATGCACATGCACTTCTTTCACTGTAACTTCAATTGTTATGTCCCTTCCTCCTTTGTTTCAACTTAACTTAGCTTCAATTAGCTTCAATTGGCTCAAAATCTAAGGAATTGATAACAAAAAGGTTGTAGGTGCAAAAAGGTATGAAGGAAAAAAAGGTTCGTATGGTTTTTCTATGTTTTGCTTTTGGTGGTGAAAACAAAAGTTTGGAATATATACTATCTCCCCCTAAACTTGAATCTTGAAGTGACGCCACTTCAATACATGTGTCTTTGCAGAGGGAATTATTAACAGATATGGAAATAATTTTAATAAGTGCAAAGCATGCTAAATTTAAATGTAAGTACATAATGAAAGCATTGAATATCCATGTTAATTATGGAAGTTAGAATGTGTACCTGTTAGATGAGATGAATATATCTCCACATGTGTGAAGCTGGTTGAAGAGTGTCTGCAACATGAGTGTCATTTGACATAAGTTAATTGCAATGTGGTATTGAAATTAAATGTTGGCATGTGAAAATTAAGAGGTTGTGGAATGTATGGTATATGAGTTATGAAATGACTTTTCAAATGCATGAAAAATCATGATAGGCGATGTGGAGTGGAGTGATGGAGCTACATGTATTTATACAACAACTTAATGTTGCATGTACAAAAAAATTTAAATGAATTTGGATGAATTGCAATTAGGTTGGCACAAATTTTTGAATTCTCTAACAAATAGTTGTTGCGGGTACCTTCATCACTAGGTCTCGAACTAAACTTTTATTTATGATGCTATAGGTCCCTACTACATAGTGGAGTGGTCTTCAATAAGATTATTGATTTTGGCATGTGTTTTGTGTGCATGTGAAGTAGGATACGAAATTATACTTGAGTGCTCTCAAGATGTGAGTTGTGTAGCCCATCTACTAAGTCACTATGAGAATTGGCAGAATCTATTGTTGAGTTATTATCTTGTGATAGATTCTTTATATATGAACCATTGTTTTGACCATAGGGATGCATTAGAGAAAGAAGTAAATCATCTTTCTAAGTTAGGCTCTTGTATATCTTCAATATGTGTCCATTGACTAATAGTATGAATCTAACTACATCTATGGTTTATAACTTGACTGCTCCATTGGGAAAAACCTATTGAATTTCATAGTGTTCCAACCATCTATATTGTAGTTTCCCCTTATATTCTTTGAATTTGGAATCATACAATATAGCCCAATCACCTACATTGAATTATTTAGTCTTGATAAACTGATCATGCCATTTAGTCCTCTATTTTTTAATTATCTTTGTGTGATGCATGGCCTCCATTCTAATTTCATCCAATCAATTCAGACTGTGTAGCCTTTCCTTTTGTGCTACTATCAAATCTATTCCTAAGTCCACTGTTGTCCTAAGTGTCTTGTATTCAAACTCTATTGTCAGAATTGTTGTTTTCCCATATACTAGTTCATAAGGTGTGAACCTATAGTAATTTTCCATGTTCTATAGGCCCACACTGCTTTAGGTAATCTTGCTACCTAGTCTTTTATGTGAATTTATATTGTTTTGGTCAAAATATTCTCAATCTCTCTTTTTGTAACTTCTACCTACCCATTGGCTTGGGGATGATAAGGTATTGATTTCCTATGTCTTATTGCATATTCGTTAACCAGTTTATAAATGAGTTCAGAAGTAAACTGGGGACCTTGATCGGTTACAATTTCTCTAGGTACTCCATACCTGGTAAAGATATCTTCATACAAGAACTTAGTTACATTCCCATCTCTTTCAAACTATAATGCCTTGACATCAACCCATTTTGTCAAATAGTCTATACAAACCAAAATATACTCTTTGTTATTAGAGGCTGGTGAAATTGGGTCGATGAAGTCAAGCCCCCATTTGTCAAATGGTGCTAGTGCTATATGCGGTCACATAGAAATTTCATCTGTCCTTGTTGGTCTACCCATTTTGTGACATATGTCATAGCTCCTGGTATACTTCACTAAATCCTCATGGAGAGTTGGCCAATAGTAACCTATTGTTAAGATCTTAAATGTTGTCCTTTTGGCTGTAAAGTGACCCCTGCAAGGCTCATCATGGCAAGCTTTCAAAATATCAAAGACCTTATCTTATCTTATACATCTCATGATATTATTTGGACCAGTATAGAATAGGTAACCAACTACCTAAGAATCTAGAAATCTTTTGTGCACCAACTGCCTCTTTTCTTGAGGAGAGAAATGTGATGGTATCTTCCTTGCCACTAAGTAATTTTCAATATCAACAAACCATGGTGCTTGTATAGTAAGAGAAAAAAAATTATCATCTGAAAAAGAATCATCCACAACACCTACTTCTATTTGTGTGGGAAATCTAGGTAGAAAATATGCCACCACATTAGCTTTCCTAGGCTTATCCACTATTGTTATATCAAATTCCTATAGTAAGAGCAACCATCTAACTAGTCTCCCCCCAACTACATTTTTTTTCATTAAGTATCTTATGGCGGTGTGATATGTGTGGATAAAGACTGGATAGCTAGTAATGTTATGCCTAAACTTGTTGATAGCATAAACAACTGCCAACATCTCTTTCTTTGTGATAGTGTAGTTAAGTTCAACTCCTTGTAAGTTTTTATTGATGTGGTAGATAGCATACTCCTTGTTACCTTATTTTTGTCCCAATACTGCTCTTATAGAAAAATTAGAAGCATCAGTGTGTATGTGAAAAGGTAGTGTCTAGTTTGGCCCTCTCAAGATAGGTGCTTCTATCAAGGTTGTCTTAAATTCTTTAAAGGAGTCTTGACATTCAACAGTCCATTCAGATTCTATGTCTTTAGTGAGTAGAACAAACAAAGGTGTTGCAATTTTACTGAAGTCCTATATGAACCTCCTATAGTAGCTTGCATGTCCCAAAAATCTCCTAACATATTTTTGTTTTTATGGCACAAGAAGTGTAGAGATGATCTCAATCTTGTTCGGATCTACTTGAATTCCTTCACTTGAGATAAAGTGCCCTAGAACAATCCCTTGATTCATCATCATAAAAAATTTCTCATGACTTAATGAAAGATTATGTTCTTGACATCTTTTCAAAACCTTCTTTAGATTATTGAGTTCCTCTTCATAGGTTTCTCCATGGGTGGTGAAGTCATCCATGTAGATTTCCATGGAATCATGTGCATAATCAGAGAAAATACTTAGTACTGCTCTCTAGAAAGTGGTTGGGGAATTGCATAGTCCAAATGGAAGAATAGAATAGGCATATGTACCCCAAGGGAATGTGAATGTAGTCTTATCCTAGTCCTCTAGAGCTATCTTTATCTAGTTATAGCCACTAAATCCATCTAGGAAGAAGAAGTACATTTTCCTTGCTAAGGAATCAAGCACTTGGTCAATGAAAGGTAAGGGAAAGTGATCTTTTATAATGGTTGTGTTCATCTCCATATAGTCCACACATACCCTCCATTTTCCTCCTTTATTAGGGAAAATAACTAATGGTGACATCCATTCACTATTAGAAATGGGATAAATGAATCCTACATCAACTAGTTTTTGTAACTCAGTCTTAACTATTTCTCTTAAGGCAAGGTTCATTCTCCATTGGGGTTGTCTAATTGGCTTGTAACCATCATTTATGCAGATCCTATGCATGCACAGTTTTGGATTAATCTCCTTCATGCCATGATTGTCCTGTGCAAAGGTTGTTGCGTGTGCCTATAGCACAGTGTTCAAAGAATTCTACTATTCCTCAGTTAATTCATTGTTAATGTTCAAAATTTTGCCTAGCATAATTTCTAATGTTTTGGATTTGACTATACAGATGAGATATCAAGTCCATTAATGTTGGGGACACATTGTTGTGGAAAAATATAATGGAATAGTTGGGATACTTCGTCTGATGAATTTGCAGGTATTATATTCTGTAGTGGATCCTATAGATATGAAAGAAAGCCTTGTTGTTGTGGGTCCCTACTGCATTTATTCTGTATGATATGGTCAATTAAGTCATCCTCATCTTGGGTTGCTAACAATGGGTTGTGCTCTATAGTCACAAGAGTTTACAGGGAATAGTGGTTTTCTTCATCCAAGATAGGCCATATAGTTTTCTCTATATTTTCATGAGGTTGGGTTGGTGAATAGAGAACCAATTTCTTTGTCACAGTCCCATTTAATATTATCATGTTTCCAAACCTACAACCTATGAATGCATCAGTTGTAGATAACCATGGTTTTCCTAAAATAAGTGGATATCCTGCAAGGTTAACCTTTGGCTACAAGACTATAAAATCTACAAGATACTCCCATGAATCTAATGGTATGACTAAGTCCTAAATGATCCCCTCAAGTTTCACTGTTGACCTATTTGCCAACTGTAAAGCAGTTGGTGTAGGTCTAAGGTTAGCTAGATGAAGTAGCTGCATTGTTTCCTTGGTCATGACATTAATTTTTGCCCCTAAGTTAATCAAGGTGTTCTTGATAAGTGTCCCATTTATCTTAACATCCACTATTGGACTTCCAAGGTCAGTATATTAGGGATAGTTATATTCCCTAGCATAATATCAACAAGGTTCCCTAGGACATGAACTAACTTGAGGGCCCTTCATCTTTCTCCTCAATTTCTTAAGACAAAGGTCTCTCTCTTGGTATAGATTGGTATATCCTTGATATCTTGAATGAGGAGGATTTTGATACTGACATCCTTAAGCTAACCCAATAGGTTTGTCTTAGCTTGGGTATGATGCTTTTGAATGGTTAAACACTTAGGGAAAGGAGGCTCTAGACTTAAGGTGGTCTGGTTTACCTGATTTGACCTAGGATCCAAAGGTGGGTTGTCTAAAGCTTCAGTTGGGGGTTTCTCATCCTCCATCTTAGTGATTTGAGGGGATGAAGGTCCATCTAGTGTTTTCCCTGACCTAAGGTGGACATCACTCACCTCTACCCCATAAGTGGGGTATTGTATAGCCTCATTAGTATATGCATGTCGGACAGGCTTGTTATTGGGGTTAAGTGTAGTTTGGGTAGGTAATTGTGGTGCTCTTGGTGGCTAAGATTATGGGTTTGGTGGATTGGGAATAATAGCCTTTTATTGTAGTTGAGAAGGAAACAAAGGTTGTTGGTAATTCATATTTTGGTGCTACCATTGTTGGCCTTTCTATCATTGTGGTTGTTACTAATTTTGTTGCACTAGCCATTGAGGGTTATAATTGGCACCTTGAAAGTTTTGTTGTGGCCATGAATTTGGTTGATGTTGGTTCCAATTTTTTTGAGATTTTTGTCATTGCTAAGGGTTTTTCCATTGGTTTTGGTTATTTGGTCATGGCTGAAAATTCCAACTAGAGAAATTCTTATTACCAATAAAAAAAGATGTATTGAAATTTAGAGGGCCTTGTGGCATACCTTGTCTTGGTTTTCATGGCCTTATTTGTGAAATATAGAATAGCTATCCATCTTCTCCTTCTAGTGGTTGAAAATCTAGTTTCTCTAATTTTCTTTTGTAATACTGGCACCCTTTTGCACTTGCAGTTGGCTTTTCTTTGTTTGCAATTGGGGTAGTATTCTATAAGCATTGTTTCAGCCTCCTCCTACTTCTTCTTTATATGTAGAGTATCCAACTGAGTAGCTATATGAATTATAATATCCTCCTTCATGTTTGAAAGTAGGTTACTTAACTCCACTCTTGAAACCCCATTAGATGTCTTGTCAATGGTAGATGTTCTTCCCCCCCTTGACCTTTTGGTAAAGGTTCTAGAATAGTTTCTACAAACCTTGTAGATATTTTTAGAGTAATTGAGACACATCCCCTTTCCTAATAAGATTGAGGGCATCCATGCAATCATCATTGACTCCTCTTAAAAACACAAGCTTTAGGGATTCTTCTGAGAGTCTATTATGTCAGTTTTTCTTCAAGCATAATTGGAACCTTTCTACATAATATTTCAATGGTTCATCCTCTTTTTGAGTCATTCTAAAAATATCATCTCTTCTCCTATCAACTCCTTAGCAATATTCTTAGTATTTCTCCAAGAATTTTGTTTTCATGGTGTCCCAATCTGGAAGAGCATCTTTGCCCAGTCACATAAACCATCTTAGAGCAGTATCCTTCAAAATTATAGGAAATAGCTTGAGCCTGTGAGCATCAGTTATGTAGTCATGGCTCCTACATAGGACATCAAACTCGAACAAGAATGTGTTTGGATCTTCAGTTACCAAACCATAGAAGACTGGTAATGTTGAAGGAGGTATATTCTTCAACATAGTAGCCCTTTCTTGGTTAGTAATTGGAAATTCAAAATTCACATGTTCTGGTGGATCATCCATTGTTGCATCAGCCATGGTTTGGAAGGTCCCCTTTATGTTTGCAGTAGATATTGGTGAAAGGGAAGATTCTTCTTCAGGATCACCCTCACTTTGATCATTGTAGTCACCAATATCTACCCTAGCTTGTTGGTTTGAGAGGAGAAATCTTCCTAAAGCGTCTCTTTGCCTCTGCATACAATAGGTATAACTTCATATAGCAACGACTCTTGCACAATGTTAGTGAAATGCTTCGGTATTTGAAAATATTAAACCTAATAGTCCTAATACTGAAAGCAAATTATAAACTAGGAATGGTTGGAAATATTAGAAACTAATATTTGAAAGTAGCACCATCCCCAACAACGTCACCAAAAATGTAGAGTCCCTACTAGTGTCTAGTAAACTTGGTGGCAATCACATAATTTAGAGAGAAAGCCTAATTGAATGGTCCACTTGAACCTTTGGAAAGACCTTCACTAAATTATTGACCAGGGCTAGCAAACTTGTGATGGTACTGGCACTATATGTGCTTTCAAAAACTCAAGATTACCTAGTTCATCCTAATACAAGTGTTACACTTGCTGAGAAATCATGAAACTACAAAATAGTAAAAGAAGTGAAGTTGACACTATTGCTATAGATACCTACAATATAATACTGTAACTAATTATTGTCAAGAAGTGAATAAACTGATGTTAAACCTACACTACACTCTGGAGTACAACAAACTCAAGCAATTATAGTATTATTGTGAAATATGAATTATTCATGTATCCATTAATGACTATAACACGAAGAATCTATTTAACATACCTTGCATTTATGAAGTAACTACTAAAACATAATTAAAATAATAGGAAATAGAGTGAAGGACAATTACCTTGAGTGGCCCTTGCTCAAGTGGCTATCTTCACTAATCTAAACCAAATCTAACTTCTTAGATTAATGTAATCATAATAACTCAACCATTCATTGTACAACTCCAAAACATCACATAAGATTCTGCTGAGATATCTTATTCATGAAACCATGATTTGAACAATAAACATTGTCTACATAAGAACAACAATTAACTAAATTTTTTTGGTAACTGTCTCTGCTCTTGAACAAAAAATCAACTAACTAATTAACTAACTCAAACCTCAACCATCGAGCCATACATATAGGCACAAGGGAGTTTATTAAAATAAGACTCTAAATTGAAACTATAAATCACCACTCCCTAGATATTAGAGTGTGATAAAGACTCAGTAATCTAAATTACAACTAAAAAGGAAGAAGAGTCCAAGTAGGATTGTGACTTTTTTGTAACAAAACTTGGAACATGAAATGCTCAAATCGGTTATGTTAGAATCCCAATTGTAACAAGGTTCTTCTCCTCTAGTATCTTTATTGAACATCATAATGATGTACAACCATCTTCATTAAGTGCCTCCATGTTGTAGTTGTTGTGTTTCATTTATTCTGGAACCTCCCATGTTTTGTTGTCTAGGAACTCCTTTGGCTACGGGTTGCAAGTCACAGTTGTTGTGGGCTACAGTCTACCTCTTCTAGTTGCAAAGAGTTAGTTTACAAAACATGCACATAATTCTAACAACCATAGCTAAGCATAGATATCAATTTCATTTCATTCATATCCACACATAAATTATGCAATAACCATCACATTATAACCATATTTCCATATACTTTAAATCAAGTTCAAGGTTGCATAATAAGTATAAAAGATAGCATAGTGTAGGAATATGTATAAGATAAATGTCTGGTAATGTCTATGAACTTGCATAAAAACATAAGAAAACTATCTAATGATTAGACTCATCATAAAGCTATCAAGACCTCTCTGTATCATCACAACCACTTCTAAACATTCTGCAAATCTCTGCATTAAGATATTCCTCACCGAATATTTCACTAATGGATCAACCATACCAAACTATACATGCACTAGTATGCTAAATATATCAGCATCACATCTTTGGTAGGGGGTTTAGAAAGTTTTTGTTAAAACTCCCCCTAAGCCAGTGCTTTCTATCTAGTTTTTAGAGGAAACATCTGCACCAAAATTTGGTGTAGACTCATTCTTCATATAATTCTCTTCCTTTTTCTTCTAGATATTGTTCATATCCTTCTTTACCTCAATGAAATCAATCTTCTTTTGTGCAGCATAAGGTTTCACATTCTTTCCTTTGCAAAACTTAGCTATGTGTCTTCGTTTATTGCATTTATAGCATGTGACACTTTGTTACGGAGCAAACTTACTTCTTGCCATTTTAGATCTGCATTCAAAAGCCTTATGCCCAAATCCATTACATGTGTAACAATAACTGGAGAATGATTGAGGCATAATACCATTATTGTAACCATTTATCATCTATCTTCTACAGTCGCTAACCTTATGACCAAATCTATTGCATGCATAACATTGACAAGAAAATGATTAAAATTTTTGATTCATCCTACTTCTAAATTCTACAACTCCATGTCCAAATCTATTGCAAAAATAACAATGACCTTTAAAAGATGGATACCTTTGTGCAACTAGTTGACTGCTAAGAGGTCTCTTGAAATTCTTCTTCTAGTTTTGGACATGTTTGATATTTTTTTTCTTATCTCCAATCTTCCTTTGTTCATTGTTATCCTTTTTAGTGTTGTTTGGAGTCTAATTTTCCTTTGAACTTTCTCCTTTTTCAAACTCTTATCCTTCTTTGTCCTTTGAATATTTTTTACTAGCAAGCATATCATCAAGCAAGGTGGAGCTCTTCTTGAGTTTGTCCTCTTGACTCTTTGCTTTCTCTAGGTATTTCCTTAGAGACACAATCTCTTCTTCAAGTTTTGAGCATTCTGTAGACTTGTCTTTCAACTTGGCATTTAGGCAGCCTTCAACTCTTTTTCCTTCTTCAACTTGCACTTTCAAATTAGTGATTGTCTCATTTGATTGCTTAAGTTGCTCATTTGTTTCCTTGAGTTTCTCTTTAACTTTCTTGACTTGATTCATTAGCTTCTTGATGCACTCATCTACTTCCTTAATAGTTTCTTTCAAATCTCTATTCTCACATTATGCTTAAATATTTAGATCATCAAGCACAAATTTGAGTTCTCCTTCCATATCAACTTCATGGTCTTCTTCAGTAAACCCTTCAATTATAATTTATTTCAAAGGGATAGGATACTTACTAGTTGTCATGTGTTCAACCTTCAAGATCTACCTCAATGATTAATCCAATTGAAGGAACCTTGCTATGATACCAATTGTTGAACACACAAAATACTAAGAGGGGGGTGAATCAGTATTCCCTAAAATTCATTAACTGAAAAGTGCATTCAAAGAATTTCATTGAACTTACAAAAATGGAAAGGAATAGTTAAAGCATGGATCACTACAATCAACACGAGAACACCAAATTTACATAGAAAATCCTTTAAATTGAAAAACCACAGTGAGGATTAGCTCACAATATATCATAACCAGTTATAATACATTACAAGAGGCTCACCGCCTGGAGGACTCGCTGTCCAGAAAATAGGAGGGCTCACTGTCCAAGGAAGATCACTTCTTCTAAAATTATAAAAGATATAAAAAAGAGTGGCTCACTGCCAGATATTGAACTACTAACAAAGCATTTGCAATATGTTGAAGATACAATTTTAGTTAGGCTCATTAAACTGACTTTACACACTTCATTCTTCACCACTATCACATTTCGCACTTCACACTCTCGCTCATCATCATCTACATCCTCATACCATCAATGAAGACCTTTTATATATATGCATGTATTCCATAAATAATCATATCATCAATTAGGTCAACCTAATTAGATGAAACGTGTCACACCATAACCTATCAGCTCAAAACTCCATCATACATACCTTGCATAAGAAACCAAAATGTGTTCTTCACCTATAATTACTCCTATGAATTTGCTTCATACTCAACTTCATACCGCACAACCCCAAAACCCTTAGGTCGGCACTGCACAACAAAACTGGTGAAGCAACAATTGAATGAACCAACTGTTCATTCACAAATTGACATGCGGACCACCAAACCACCTAAAAATTGAAGTGCACACACATTTAACATCTTCAAACACTTCCTGAAATCTACAAAGCATAATGATCATCTATGGTTGAATGCAAAGCATTCCAACATGAACTTTGCACAACATAGCCCAATACTCTATCACTAATATCTTCAACTACAGAAGACAAAACCTTGAAACTTTGGATATAGACTCCTCCAACACATACCATTATCACCTAAAAACCACATGATAATATATTGTTATGTGGAGTCATGTGGACCACAAAACTACTCCTCTATGACATCACCATCTCAGTTTGGGATTTAGCCAACTTCCTCAAAAACATTTGGTATGCTCTGGACTATATACATACTAATGTACCACCACTTCTACAATGGGTTGTCATCAATGACAATACCATACATCATCATTCTCATGGTGCGAACAGAGTGGACTGATTAGATTGATTAGTGAATTGAGAGTAAGGCTCAGCCAACAAGTGAGGTGGAATTTACATGAGTATTTAATAATTAAATAAATTTGATTATTATTTATTAAGCCAGGGCATGTTGGATTTAACTGTACGGAGGAGCTTCTAACTTGAGTTCCTATTTGGGTGTGACTCCCTTGGTTCCCTTTAGAATTTTGGAGGAATGATATTCTTCATATGATTACCTTGTGAAACATAGAAAAATAGGTTAGAGGGTTCAAAACACTGGGTTTTATACTAAATTTGGAATATTTCACCAAACTTACTATAAATATAAAGGGAAAAATGGGGTGTAATGAACCTACCTATTTTTTGTTTCATCAAGGAAATGAGAACCCCAAGATAGAATTAAATTTCAGCCCTTAGGTGAGTCAATTCAATGGAAGATCTAGCAATTTCCTTTGTGTGTGGAAGGGGTAAATATGACTAAAATGTACTTTTTGGAGACAAACTAAAAATAGTAAGTCAACTAAAAAATGCAAGCTAACACTTGGATCTTGTAGATTAAGCATAAAACTAATAGAATCCATAACTTCCCTTCAGATTTATGAAATCTAAATCATTATAAACATGTCATCAAAAATGTTGCAAAGTGTCCTTCTGACAGAAATAGTGACAAAAAATGACTGAATAGGGGTTTTGAGAGAAAGATTAAAAATACCAGATGCATTCATTTGGGACATGTGAAGGGTGGATTTTATAGATGAAACATAAGACTAACAAAAACAATAAAACTTATGGAAAATTTGGGAAGGGAAAATACTGTGCACTTGTCACAAAACACTATTTCTGGGAGTTGTCATGGGACTCATTCGCCCATGGGTGAATGGGTCTTTGTAGGGCTTTCCAAAATTTATTTTTGGGTCCTCTAATATTGTGTCTACACTTCCAAATTCTCTAGGTTTCACATTCAGACAGTTGGAAATAAATTCAGGATCTGAGTTTTTGTATCTTGAAAACAAAGGTGATGACAAATGCAACTTTGCAATTTTGGAATTTTGAGATCTTCAACTTTTCTTCAACCTATGAATGTGCACATACACAAGAGGGGAAAAATTGTTTGTTTTTGGTGAATGGTGGTTTTCCTTGGTCATACCTCGTTTTGGCAATCAAACCTTGAATTGAAATAATGAAAGTATGAAAGGAATGATGAATGAACTTGATGCTATGTTGCAACTCAACAAACCATTAAATAAACCTTGGAAAGATTGAAATATTATATGAGATGGCTTAAATGGATGTGGATATCAATGCTTGAATCTTGATTTGAATCTTTGACTTGAGTGCTTGGATTAGATCTTGGAACCTACATCACAATGTTATCTCCAAAAACATGCATGAATGAACATAACTTTGACATGATGCTTGATATCTTTAATGTTGCAACAAATGATGAAGAAATACGCTCTTGAACACCTTTGACAATAATCTTGGCTCTTGTAAAATTGCTCTTCAAAACTTAGACTTGATTTGATAAAATAACCTTGTATTTATAGACATTTATCCTTAATTTCCTAAAAATTAAACATTACAAGCCAACATGTGAAATTGGAATTTGGGATGATAAAAATACTGCCAAAATATGTTTTAAAAATGGGTTCCAAGGACTAGGGAGGATCCATTCACCCATGGGCGAATGGGTCCCAAGTCCCTATTCCTAGAACACACATTGCTCAAGGTGTTTAATTATGTGATGGCATTAATTTTTGTCGGGTTTCCCCTTCAAAAAATGTAATTTATTAGGCTTGTAGATGTAAAATATGGTTTATTAAGGCGTAATTAAGTCCATTTTAATTAAGAGGCCCCAAAAAAAGTGTGAAAATGTAAAGGGATACATTTTTCAACACTACATTAAGACATTATTAAGTCCATTTTAATTGAGGGGCCCAAAAAAAATGTGAAAGTGTAAAGGAGTACATTTTTCTACACTGCGTTAAGGCATTATTAAGTCCATTTTGATTGAGGGGCCCAAAAAAAGTGTGAAAATGTAAAGGAGTACATTTTTCTACACTACATTTAGCCCCCACTTTAGTGAGAGGATGACCTTGCATCAAACTCACACTAAAGTAGACAAGTGCACCAATGTTGATGGGATAGGATGACAAAGATTAAGGAGGTGGCTAATCCCCCAGGATCCAAGATCACATATAAAACCAACATAAGCACAAAGGGACACACACAAGATGTGTGGTATGCAACAACAAAACAAGATACACAAACATACAATGTCAAAGACTAAAATAAAGAAAGGAAAAGAAAAAGGGGTGGATCAAGCCTTGACTATTTGTCCAACTCAATGTGGATCAAGCCTTAGCTATTTTTCCAAAAAAATTTATAAATGGAACTCGTTGTCCACTATGCAAACAACAATGCATGCTCACATGGGCTACCGAAATCTGTTGTCCACTAGGTGAGCCCCCAAAAGTGGCAAATGATAGAATCTTATTAGGCTCCCATAACCATACGAAAGTTATACCTCCAATAACTTTGATAAGGCACAACACAATATGAACTTTGAGCTTCATAAGTCTTAGCAAGATGCGTTATGCTAAACACTCATGAACAAAAATGACTCCACCAACAAGCAAGGTGTGTTATGCTTGGTCGTCATGAAAAAGGGTTGTAACTTTGAGCTTCACAAGGTTAGCAAGCTACGTTATGCTAAACACTTATGAACAAAATACAAATAGGATAAGACATGTTCAAAGGGGTTTTGCTTAGTTCATGTAAGGTCTCCTTTTAGGGAACATTGTTCCTAATGTCTCTAAGAGAGGACAACATAAGATATAGTCAAAAAAATCAAAATGATAATGCCAATGTATGCCCCCACTTTAAAGAAATTGCTAACACTAGCAAATGATAAATGTTGAACAATAAAGAAGACATGAGAACCTGTTTAGAAATCCCTATGTCAAGAATATGTTTTTAAATGAAGTTGTGTCATGAAGAGGGGTTGCCCCCAAAATACAATGCAAAAGATAACATATAAAGAAAATTACATCACATGTGAGCCAGCTTAAGGCATGTTGTTTGCATCCCAAGCTTTATCTTATATATACATGTAAGGTGCTCAACTAGCCCAAAAGAGGCAATGGAAAGTGCCATATTAGGACAAGGCTACCTAGTCCCTTGCCTCCCAAGGGAAAAAGGTGAGCCGAAAATGGATGATGATATGTTGCTCCTTGAAAAAAGGAAATATGATTGCATAAAGCCAAGTTTATACCCTCATGCATGGTAGTGAATATGATATGATACTACAACTACCAAATGACAAGGAGCAACAAATAATGTTATTAATTATAATGAGTAGACAAAGTATCAATTCTATGCATATCTAATAAGATATTCCCACATGCAGTATCTATTAGTTCAGGATGCACCAAAGTTAAAGTTGTCTTAGAAGAATCTTTTGTAATATTGTTGGTATTGAGTGAAGGATTTTTTGATGCTTTTGTTTGTTTTGAGGGACAATAACCAAGACCACTAGTTGTTTCTTGTGTGTTAGGCTCTACAGGGACACATATACCTTGTTCTCTAGCACCACATCCTTTTCCACTATAACCAAGTTGTTTCAAATTTCATAACCTCTTCCATAAAGCTTTTCCATTTCTTTCAAATTCGGTGGTTGTCCATAATCAACTTCATCAAAGTTTGTTGTGTATGTTGTCTTTTCTTCTAAAGTGGTTGAAGTGGATGCTTTCATTCTTTTGAATCTTGTGTTGACATTATAGTTGGTTATTTTCCCTTTTCAGACTCTTTTGTTATGATCTTGTATTATCCCATGAATGTAGGTGTAAAATCTAAGGAACCTCAATCATCCTCCCATAGCTTTACTCTTTCAACATTGTTCTCTTTTACTTTCTCTTGCAAAATTTCCACTTGTGTAGTTAGTGTTAATTTTTTCAAAGGACTTTCCTTGTCTTTCTTAGTGTGCAAACAACTTTCTGGTTTAGGGTCATCTTTGATTGTATAAACCTTGTTGTTATAGACATATTTCATTATACGATGAAGAGTTGAAGGTACCCCATTCATTGCATGAATCCAAGGTCTACCCAAGAGAAGATTATATGAAATATTATTGGGCATGACATGGACAAGAGTTTGCAATGAAACCTTTCCAACTCTAATAGGTAATGTGATTACACCAAGCAATTGTTTTCCTAAGTTATCAAATCCATGGATAGACAAAGAATCAGGTTCAATCTTGCTCTTATTTATTCCAATCTTATTCAAAAGGTTTATGCTACACACGTTAAGGGTTGAGCCATTATCAACAAGGGTTCTCTTTGTAATGTCATAAAATTTCACCCCTTGCAATTTCACATACATCTTTGCATCCGCTTTAGTGTCCACTCCCTTAGCATCTTGTGTAGGCTCATTTTAGCCCTTGCATTATCCTTTTTCCCTCTCAGGATGCTTAGGACCCCTTTCTGTAACTACCCTCTCGTGTCATCTTTACACTAAACTTTGTGTTTTTCCTATTCTCATCGTTTTGTAGCGTGATGTGTCTAGACACTAGCATGTCGCGTGGACTTTTGTGCATCACGCTAACATCTTGTGACATTTTAAAATTCAAACAACTATTTTTTAGCATGTTTTCCACTTGTCAACGATTTTTTTCAGTGGTAACAACTGGGGACACCTTGCAATTGCCTAAGAAGCTTCTTTTCCCTCTTTAAAAGCTATATTTTCAATTCATTTGGCCTTCTAGCTTGTTCTCCTTCTTGGATTATCTCTCAAACATTCTCCCATCTTGCTCTTGCTTGCACAACCCTCTTGTTTGTTACAACAACCTTCTACAACTCTCTCAAGCTCTTACAACACTCTTGGCTCTTGCAACTCTCTGTGTCTCCCTCCTTTGCTTTCTAAGCCTTGCATGCGATATCTACCTTATGCCTTGCACCTTTGAGCATCTTGGGATTTCACACATCCCCTATTGATTGCATCTCTACTTTGTGATACAGGTTCTCCTCCTCGAGGGGGGATTGCTTTTCTCACCTATATTTTGTGATACAGGCTCTCCTCCTCAAGTGGGGTTTGCTTTTATCGCTCATTGCGTACTTCATTTCTCTTTATCTATCTAGTTGTTCATGGAGGTGGGAACACCAAAATGGGGGTTTGACTAAGGCAAACCCCTATACAACCCCAACATTTTCTCCAGATATTATGCATGCAGGTATTGAAGACATTCATTTGTTGGAGGCTCCATTACTTTGGTTTTTGTGAGCTTCTTCTATCTCTTATTCTCTTAATTTATCATTTGTACTTCACTTTATTTCAGTCTTGTTACATTATGTGATTTCCCGCATTCTGTAAGTTCTCAGTAATCTGATTGCTAGAAGTTACTTTGTTGTTTTCTATGATATTCTTGCTTTTTGGTCCGTATGAGACGCCAACGTGCCTTGGGGATGCCAACGTGCTGCGTTGTCATCCATTTGTTGTGCTAACATCCTTTGGCCGAGAGCTCGTTAGTTTTGTCTAGAAAACCTCTATGGCATGCTCTTTTTGATTCTAGAACTCTCACGTTGTTCCTTGAGGTAGTTTAGGGTAGTTCACCCCTTGGGAATCTCTTGAGAATAAAGAGACTCATGAGTAGTGAATCCCCTTTCTCTACATTTTGGTGAACCTGATGTGAACACTGTATTTTTCAAAAAACTAGGAATTTATTTACCCCAACTTGGTGGGGTCATAACTTTTGACTCGGTGCTCAGAATTCAAAACCGTTTACACCATTGGAAAGGTCTCCAAGAGGACTAATTAAATCCCTAAAATATCATACCTTTGGAAACTAAATTTTAGGGACTAATGCAAGTTTTGACCTCAAATTATGCTTTGAAGACCTCCGAAAATGCAAATTACTATAACCTAGAAAATATCAAAAAAATCCAAAAATTTAGATTTTTGATTTTTCTCAGCTCTGGATCAACCAACTTGTTTATTCATTGTTTATTATATTTAGTTTACTATTTTCAAAATGAATTTAATATCTTCTTTTATGATTTCAGTATCTGATTTTATTCAAAGTGTTAATGATGTTTCATTTCATACATGTGATAGTGACTTGGCTTTGCCCATGTCACTTTGTATCTTTGATCCTTCTCATGAGAGTCCTCTTGCTTAAGAGGATACTTTGTTGCAAGATGAAATCATTGATACCTTTCTTAATGTTACTCTACCTGCTTTTCATTCCAATGCACTCTCTTCTAGAGACATTGCATTTGTGAACGATGAATCTCCTCTTCATTCCAATGCACTCTCTTCTAGAAACGTTGCATTTTTGAATGATGAATCTCTTCATGCACTCTCCTCTAGAGATGATGCATTAGCAAATGATGAATCTCCTTCCACATCTAATATTTCCTGGGTCGATGTTGATAATATTTCTTTGAATAATTATTCTACTAGTTGTGATGATTCTGTAAATGTAATCTATGTCTTCGCTGCCCCTCAAAGGCCTAAGAGACCGGTCATTTATCTGACTCACGCTAGCCCTTCTCCTAAAAGGATTTTCTCTATTAATGGTGTTCCATTTGATAGTGGCTCTCCTAAATTTTTGAGGCTCCCTCTTACAAAGCGGTAGCCCACACTTATGAGAATAAAATGAATGTTGATCAATCTACAACTAGAGCACCCGGTGATTATGATCTTTTCGAGCAACTCTGAGTTACTCTGGCTAAGATATCATTGTGGGACTTGCTTTAATTTGCTCTGATTTATCAAGGTATGCTTCAGGAATCCTTGCAAAAGATTCTCTTGCCTTCTTTTGCTAGGCCTATAGATGCTAATGCGTTCATAGCTCATATTCATGCGGATTCGTCGAATATTATGTTCTCTCCACATGAACTCCCTCCTCTAGAAGTAAAAAAACAAGCAGACCCTATAATGATTATAGTTAATATTAATACTATTGGCATTACGCGTACTCTCATTGACATTGGTTCAACACTCAATGTATGCAACATTGATCTATTGCCTAAGATTAATATTGATTCATCTTCTCTTGATGCTTCTTTTGTTGTCATTCATGGGTTTGATAATGTCGGTCGACAAGCCATAGGCACAATAGTCTTGCCTTTGAGGTTGGGACCCGTTACAGTACCCACCCTTGTATATGTTATGTCAAAAAAATTACCATATAATCTTCTTCTTGGTAGATCATGGATTCATTCTATGGGTGCAGTCCCGTCTACCTTGCATAAATCTATTAAGTTCATTTGCAATAATCAAGTAGTCACAGTCAGGGTTGACCATGAGGCTATGCACTTATGTGAAAATAGCAACTGTTGGTTAGGTTTCGGTTGTGCCTGCTCTTATTCCTTCATTGTCTTCCAATGTGTCGATGTTTACTCCAGCAATACCTACTACAAAGGACACTCTTGAGATAGATGTCCCTGAAGAAGATCCTTCTAGAGCAAGAAACCTTAAGCTTGTTCCTTCTACCTCTTCTCAAAATAATGCATGTCTTGGTGATGATTGGGGTTCTTTAGACTTTACATATTCCTTCAGTGGGAAATATAAAGTTGACTTGATCCACTTAAACCTTCTAACAACCTCATCCAAACCCGCTATCGAAGATGGCTACCCTTTTGCATCATGGGGTAATGTAAACACACATTGTAACATTCTTGATGTTGATCCTTTCCCTTCTGAGGAAGATGATCACACCTCTGTTAAAGAGGCTAATGCTAGTAGTCCTATCAAGAAGGATGATGACTATCCCATAGAAGAGTGTAATCCCCATTGCTGGAATAATGCTCTTTATGAAGATCCTCCTCCTTCTCAAGATTTGTAAACACGTCATGGCCTTGGCTTTGAGCTTTTCCCTAAGTGTGGCTATGGGCGTAATGAACAAGGCATTTAGATCCCTATATAATTTGTACCTTGTAAGTGTAATTTGGGGATTGGTTGCTTGAATGAACAATATAAATAGAAACCACAATTGAATGTTGATGTGATTTCTGCTCAACCTCATTCTCGTAGATTGATTCATCCTCCATTGTCTTCTATCTTTGTGTCTTCTTCTTGTGAGTAGTCGAGTTTTTCTCCATAAGAGAAAGGGTTGCTTCCTGCTCTTCATCCTCTATCTGAGCAAGATCATATCTTGTTGAGGCTTCTCAAATCGCACTTGATTACTCTTCCTTCTCCTACATGTAAGAAATTTCATAAAGACAATAAAGAAAAACATAATTTATGTGCATACCATCGAGTGCTTGGCCATTCCACTAGTGAATGTAAGGCCTTGAATGATAAAATACAACTTCGTGATTCCATTGCCATCAAACTCCCGTTTGACTAATTCACTTGCCTTTTCTTCCCATGACAAGTGATATTGAGGTCTACCTCTATCCTGTATGTTCTAAGTATCTTGCATGGTTCTCCTCCCTTGTATGTTGGGGGCAGTGATAATTTTTTTTGGATATGTGCATCCTCCTTAAGGGACCCCCTCTCTTCTCTATGCCTTTCAAATGAAGCATCCCTTGAGTAGGCCCCTTGTTGTCTTGAAGGGTTCCCGAGGGACCCCTTTGAAATCTTTTATCTCAAATGAATTCTATGGCATCTAGCTTAGGGGCAGCCTAACTAGACCTCGCTTTTCAAATAATTCATCCCTTGAGTAGACCCCTTTTCTTTTGAAGGGTTCCCAAGGGACCTCTTTGAAAGCTTTCATATTACAGATTGTCTACATGACTATCTGCTTGCTTTCCTGTGTGGCTTCTTGTCTTCTAACATGTTGCTTTGCAAGTGCGCCTGTGAAGCCGCTTTCTAGTCCAACTCTGCAGAGTGCCCTTTTCACTGGGCTTCCTTCATGAGAGAATACTTGGGGGAATACCTTCTTTGTAGGTCTATAGGCATGTGAAGGGATTTCATCCTACGAGATTTGTCCATCATTAGTTTGTGGGCCTCCAGTGCAGTTTGTTCAACTCTCTAAGAGAGAGTACCTATAGAGCCTTTTGCTCACCTTCCGTAGGTTTGTGGATATGCAACACATTTGTTCAACTCTCCCTAGGTCTGAGGACCTATGGAGCCATCTCTCTTTGAATTTTCATTCCCTTCTAGCTTCTCCATCTTTCTCCTAAATTCTCTTCTTAATTGTGTATATCGGATCGAAGATCTGCATCCTCTTCATCCTGAGTATATGCTCTTTCTCTCTTTGATATTGGTTGCTTCCCTGACTTTGGGTGCATTCTTCTCTTGAAGCAATCACTCCTTACATTCCTCTCTCCTTTTAAGAATTCTTTTGTGTGTTGTTTCTTAATTTGGGGACGACGTGCATAGTACTGAGACAACCTTTTACATCGAGGTCTCTTTCACTTTGTTGACTCAAATCTTGTTAGTTAGTTAGGTGCCCATGTGTGAGTTTTTATGTTCTAACCTTGTTGTCTTGTGCAGGTCTTTCTTGTCTAATGTGTTTGTTTTGTAGGTCTTCAACCTAGGGGCATTCTTCCTTGGTTCGAAGAGTTATTTGCTTCCTCTACAATATCCTTTTGGCATCATGATGTTATTTATGTTACAGTATCCTTTTGGTAGGTATTGAAGACACTCATTTGTTCGAGGCTTCATTACTTAGGTTTTTGTGAGATTCTTCTATCTCTTATTCTCTTAATTTATCATTTGTACTTCACTTTATTTCAGTCTTGTTAAATTCTATGATTTTTTCGCATTTTGTAAGTTCTCAGCAATCCAATTGCTAGAAGCTACTTTGCTATTTTCTGTGATATTCTCGCTTTTTGGTCTGCATGAGACGCCAGTGTACCGCACTGTCGTCCATTCGCTACACTAATGTCCTTTTGCTGAGATCCCATTAGTTTTGTCCAAAAAACCTCTATGGCCTACTCTTTCTTATTCTAGAACTCTCGTGTTGTTCCTTGAGGTAGTTTAGGGCAGTTCGCCCCTTGGGAATCTCTTGAGAATAAAGAGACTCATGAGTAGTGAATCCCCCTTCTCTACACTCTTTATCCTAGTCCTATTAATAATGGCTATTATCATGAAATGTTCATTTTATTTTTGCACTTCCAAAGGAGGTAGCTCACTTTAGTGGAAAACAAATATCTGAACTCATTTTTTGAATTAGGGATGCTATATCATTCAATTGCACATTAGGGGGGTAGGAATTTGTTGTAATGAACTTTGAAGCATGTTGTGATAATTAGGGGAGGCTTGAATAAGATCCCATAAGGATATCTTAGCAAGAGTGTTTTTAAGTTGTTCAACAAGGTCATACTCCTTTCCACTATGCAAAGGCAAACAAGGAGCACTAGGCAATATAGGTTGAGGCAAAGGTAATGAAATAGGAATGGTTTGTGCTTGCCTATTATTCCTTGTATTATATGTGTGAGCAACAATATTATAACTTGATTGCTTCAAAATAATGTTACTAGAAATTTGCCTTGTAAAATTTAAGATAGCTCCTGGAGCTAATGGTTGCTTTTTAGGTGGTTCATACAAATTTTTTTTGGACTTGGTGTTGATGTGAGGGTGGGTAGAGGGTAAGAAATGGCTCAGTAGATGGCTTGGGAGGTATAATAAGTAAAGGACTTGTAGGAGGACTCAAGGGATATCTAATGTTCACAACCTCAAAAGACTTGCCCCTATTATGATGATCTTTTAGCGAAGGAGAGTCTAATTCTACCTCATCATCTTCATCTAATGAAGCCATATTACTGTTGTTTGAAAGACGTAAATCAATTCTATCATTTTCTTTCACCATGATATCTTCCCTAGTAGGAGAGTTTTTAGGAGAGGAGCAAACAAGATCTTGATCACATTATGTGGTTAGATTTTGTAAGGTAACTTCATCACAAATAGAGGAGTCATCAAGAGAAGAATAACTATCATTTTCTTGCTTATCAATGATTGGATCCTTGTGTGCAATAAGATGTTTCCTAGTGAGAGAAGCATTAGGAGAGGGAGGAACAAGATTCTCATGACTCTCAATAAGTGTATCTTCTAACACCAAAATATCTTCTTTACAAATAGGAGAGATATTAGGAGAAGAACAAATGTGATTTTCATGGTTATCTATGATTTCATTCTCTTTCACTAAAGAATTCTCACAAGCGAGAGACGAATGAAGACTAGGTAAAGTGATGTTAAGAAATGTGTCAATGATCTCATTCTCTTGTGCCATAATATTTTTCCAAGTAGGAGAGTTTTTAGAAGAGGAGCTTTCAATATTGTCATGATTCTCAATGGGTATATCTTCTAACACCAAAATACCTTCATCGCAAGTAGGAGAGGTATTGGGAGAAGAGCAACTATGATTATCATGATTGTCTATGCTTACATCCTCTTTCACTAAAACATTCTCACAAATAGGAGAGATATTAAGGGATGTGGAATTAAGGAATGTGTCATCAATTTCACTCTCTTGCACTAAGAGACTCTCATAACTAGGAAAGATTTTAGAAGAATGACTAACATGCTTGTTAATGAGATTTTTCTTGGCATGCTTGGAAAGGAAAGATACTAACATTGTGTGCCCAAAAATGAAAAGTACTTTTATGCAACTTCTGCAATGCTTCAGGAATGTAAACATTGTGTGCCCAAAAGTGAAAAGTACTTTTATCCAACTTATGCAATGCTTTAGGAATGTAAACATTGTGTACCCAAAAATGAAAAAGTACTTTTATCCATTTTATGCAATGCTTTAGGAATATAAACATTGTGTACCCAAAAATTAAAAGTACTTTCATCCAACTAGTGCAATGCTTTAGGAATGTAAACATTGTGTACCCAAAAATGAAAAGTACTTTTATCCATATTATGCAAAGCTTTAGGAATGTAAAAAATTTCCCTATAGATTTGATGATTTTCACTTATTGAAATAATTTTGGAATGATTTAAAACGGCTACACTAAATGGATGATTTAAACCCAATGCATAAAACATAAATTCTTAAAAATTGCCAAACTGAAACAGTGGGTTACTAGCAAATCTGGGAAGTGTGGAAAACCACCAAAAATCTCAAAAAGATTGGTTTTTATGGGCCCGAAAGGACTCATTCGCCCATGGGAAAATGGGTCTCTGTTTAGGGTTTTTAAAAATGATAAATGCAATCTCTGAGTTGTTCTGTGTGTTCTCTGTTCTAGGTTGCAAACTGATACTAATAGTTTCAGAAATCTAGAAAATTAGAGTTGAATGCAAGTGTAAATGATGCTAAATGACAATAAAAATGACTTATTTTTAAATGCAATTTTGATCTAATTTTCTAATCTAAGTGACTGAAAGTATGATATTATGTAAATACTATGTAAAATCAATCTAACATTATGCAATTTTTGTTGAATTTTTAGATTTAAAATGAATGCAAAATGCAAGTTTACTCCTAAAATGCAATGCAAATTTATGCCAAATTTAGAAATCCTAAATGCAATGAATTAATTTAAATCCTAGATCTAGGGTTTGAATGCACTCTAAATTAGAAATTAGAATGTTCAAATACTCAGGTTGGCCATAATGAAACATAACAAAATAGGTTAGGGGGTACAAAACACATAGGGTTTTATATTAAATTTGGAATGTTTCACCAAGCTTACTATAAATAGAAAGGTAAAAATGGGGTGAAATGAACCTACCTATATTATGTTTCATTAAGGAAATGAGATCCCCCAAGATAAAATTAACTTTCATCCCTTAGGTGAGTCAATTCTATGGAAAATCTAGCAATTTCCTTTATGTGTGTGGATGGGGTAAATATGACTGAAATGCACTCTTGGGAGACAAACTAAAAATAGTAAGTCAACTAAAAAATGCAAGATAACACTTGGATATTATAGATTAAGCATAAAATAAAAGAATCCACAACTTCCCTTTAGATTTACGAAATCTAAATCATTATAAACATGTCATCAAAAATGTTGCAAAGTGTCCTTCTGACAGAAATAGTGACAAAAATGACTGAACAAGGATTTTGGGAGAAAGATTAAAAATACCAAATGCATTCATTTAGGACATGTGAAGGGTGGATTTAATAGATAAAACATAAGACTAATAGAAATAGTAAACCTTTTGGAAAATTTGGGAAGGGAAAATATTGTGCACCTGTCACAAAATAATGTTTATGGGAGTTGTCCTGGGACTCATTCACCCATGGGAAAATGGGTCTTTGTAGGGCTTTCCAAAATTCATTTCTAGGTCCTCTACTCATGTGTCTGCAATTACAGATTCTTCAGGTTTCATTGTCGGACAGTCAAATAAATTCAAGATTTGAGTTTATGTATCTTGACAACAAAGGTGACAACAAATGCAACTTTGCAATTTTGCACTTTTTAGATCTTCAACTTTTCTTCAACCTATGAACCTACACATACACAAGAGGGAAAAAATTGTTTGTTTTTGGTGAATGGGGGTTTGCCTTGGTCAAACCCCATTTTGGTAATCAAACCTTGAATTGAAATAATGAAAGTATGAAAGGAATGATGAATGGACAATGCTATGTTGCAATTCAACAAACCCTTGAATAAACCTTGGAAAGATTGAAATATTGCGTGAGATGGCTTCAATGGATGTGGATCTTGATGCTTGAATCTTGCTTTGAATCTTTGACTTGAGTGCTTGGATTAGATCTCTTACAATGTTGGTGTTACCATTTTTTTGCCACAGCTCAATTGGTGGAGTTGGATTAAACATTGTTATATCTTAAAGCGAAATTATAGTTATTTCTTCATTATGCTTAAGTGTTGTTTGCACTTTGTTCATTATTCTTCAAGTGATAGTTGTGCTTTGAAAGGAAGAAAAGAGTTTCAAAAGTGCTATTCAAATGTCCAGAATCAAATAAAGTACAGAATTGAGCATATAAGCAACAAAGCATTTCAAATGCTTTCATTTATTTCATGAAAGTGATTCATATTTACATAGCTTCATTCGATTGCAAGAATTCAAATTATAATACAACATTGCATTGAAATGCATTTTCTTTTCGAAATGAAAAGCATAAAATGAAATCAAATATCCACACAAGCCATGGATGGGACTGTCACAGTGCATCATTAATAGCACACTACACTATGGAAGATGCAAAAGAAGAAATCACATAAGTAACGACATAATCATCATTGCCTGATTGGCCAATGGTCGACGTTGAAATGGTGCACCTTTTTCTTCTCAAGATCCATTGATCTGTAAGAGAAAAGAGGGGGATGTCAGAGGCTCCGATTATGAAGATACCTATATGAATCACCAACAATAGTGCAACCTGCTACTAATCATACACTGAAACAATCAAGTAAAGTGCAAAGAAATAAGCTGAGGGAGAAACATCAGTATGATCATCATATCTTGTTTTTATGCTAACATTGTTTGTTTCCTTGTGCAAGTATAGGGAAAGTCACGAAGCTTATTATTAGTTGAAGACCAAGCATGTGGAGAAAAATGGGCTCCCACAAGGGTAGAGCTCGGCATGCTACCCTTATTCATTACAAGTGGGTTGATAAGAGATTACATCATCATATTCATTGAGAAAAGGAATGATATACAACTGAAAGAGTAAAGCATAGTTATCTATCAAGCTATTAAACCAATTGTGCATTCATAACAATCAGGTAGATGATTTCTGAAAGCTACAGGTGAACAGTGAGTTTAACCCACTCAATTAATTCAACTAAGTACATTCATCTCGAACATTGTTGTATGGTTCATGTTCATTTGCTACGGTGTTATTTTTTCACCATGATCATATATCATGCAAAGTTCAACAGTGTTCTTTCTCACAATCAAGAATAGTGAATAGGAATACATAGTGCTTTAACAAGGAATATAATTGTTTTAGATTCACGTAACAACTTTCTTAAATGGAGCATAAAAATGCATGAAGAGTGCCAGGTTGAGGACCAAGAATACGAAAGTTCTGGCAATGCATTGAAATGATTAGCAAAACAGCCAATTGCATTATGGATGAAAAGTGCAAATGATTGTTTTAAATAGAGCTACTGTATTGTTGTTATTTGAAAGTAATGAAAGTAAACAATTAAGATATACTGATTGAAAGAATTGTTCTGTCATGATTCCAAACTGTGTTTTCAAAAATTTCGAGTATCAGACAGGAAGTGTGCACAGTGTTGACAAAGGTTTAGATACATAAAGTTATTTCCAGACTAGACAACATGTTTATAAGGAAATGGTATGGATAAAAGTTTGAAGTGAATCCTATTATGAGTGCACAGGAATCAAGATGCTAATTCATCCACAAATTCAGTTAAAAGGAATTTTGTGTGCAAGAAGGGAACAACATGAGGTTGACAATTGAAAAAATACAAATAGAAGATACATTTCTAGAATTTCATGAACCTGTGAAGGTTTTCAGCAGTAGTATATTCAGAGGTATTTTTTTCTTCACGAAGAGACAAATACAGAAGTATGGAAATAACTCTATGATATGTTTTACAAAATGCATAAATAAGGGGTCAGTTCGAGCCTAGTTTTCCAAATGATTAAATGAACAGTTTTCCTTCATTTTAAGAACACCCATATGTTGAAAAGTGAATAATACGAATGCCATGTCTAAGTTTTGCAACTACAAGTGCAAAGGCAGTAAAATTATCATGAATCAAAGTTGGAATACAAAAGGGGTGCATTTTCTTCACAGACATCAAATGCCCACTTTGGGGTTCCAAGTTAAGTGTACAGATTGTCATTGTTTCCAGCTTACCCATGTGGGTATTTTATTAGAACAACAGGATAAATCTTCTATCCTATCTACAAGACAAGCAACATAATACAGATAAAATCATCATGGGTCGATTCCATATTTTACATGAGCATCAAGTATACCATTTTTTTTATTACCCACATTTTGGTTTGGGGAGGGTAGATTTTCCATTTTGCTAAGATACCCATGTGAGGGTTTTAACCAAATGACAAGGAACATGCATTTTTATCAAAGCAATGAATACCCACATCAATCTTGTGTTTCAGAATGCAAATATATTTAGATCTTTTGATGGGTCGATCTCAAAAGCTCTAAAAAATGCTTTTTTAAGATACATATGGTGCGGCCTGTGTATGGCCGTGATTTCATAAATAAGAGAAAAGTTCTTTAAGTTCTGAAGAATGAAATATATGCTTTGAGCCGAACTTACCATTTCAAGCCTGTAGGAGAATGCTTATAGCCGCGGCCAGAGCTATATTAGAGTCTCAAAACCCCACAAAAAATATCCAATGTGAGCTCGTGTAGGGTGGCCAGAGGAGATAAGGAACACAAAAATAACAGAATGTAAGCACAGGAAGTAAGGATCCATCACATAAACTTTGTGTTAGCCGTGGCCACAAGGACAGAGTGAACTCAAAAAACAAAAGCCATAGAAGCTATAATAATAACTTACCTTTGTGTGTAATAAAGAACGAAAACCCTCGAGCAAGCTCTCTCATGGAGTTTTCTAGACAAGAGCTCGATTTCATGCCCGTATAGGATGACCAAGAAGAATAGAGCCATGAGAATGTGAAGAGAGAAGTCAAAAACCAAGAGTGTACAAGCTGCGACCTTAATGGCCTTTCTTGCTTTTGAAATAAGTAAAGAACCACAATAGTATACAAGTCGAGCTTACCCAATGAAGAACTCGACTATCTGAAGACAAGAGTGAAGGTTCGTGAGGATGTGAATTACAGTCTAAGCTTAATCATGGTGGTGGCGCTATCCTTTTAGCCAGAGACCATTTTTTCCAAAATGATGATTGAGAAAATGAAATCATTTTTAGGGTTTGACTTCTTTTGTCTCATGCCCTAATTCGAGCCAACATTATGATTATCTAGAATAATCATATTTGATAATAGCATGTGAATAAATTCGAATTTAGGTCTATATTGTGATTCATTTAAAATATGAAGCTTATGTTTTGGTGGCCGGAATTTCATATGCCTAGGTCGGCTATGTTTGAAGTCTTTAGGGCTTGAGTTTTCATTTTTGTCACTCATACTTATGCCTTAGTGAAAATTGTAGATTTGAATACCCTATTTTTATTGATTTTGTGAGAAGTCAATGAGAGTTGCAGGGAGATAAATAAACTTAGGGATTTTTATTTTTTAATTGATTTTTGAGAAATCAATTAGAGTATTGAGAGAACCATATTGCCATTGATATTTTTATGATTTTTTAAAGAAAAATCAAGCATTGTATTGATGAATTAAGCATGTAATTCTTTTTGCAAAAGATTTTGCAATCTTTAATTGCAAAAAATGGGCAAACTGTAAAATCCGCAATCATGTAAAGCAGAAGCATAAAGCAATCTTTTATAAATTGTTTTATGATTTCTTGCTATTTTTAGCAGATTGATGTTGACTTTTTCCTCTTGGTCAGATTTGAGCTTCATCTTGGAGAGATAAGGTGTTTTTCTAGCTTTTAAAGCAGATTCAGCCTATTTTTAGAGGCTTTACAGTTTGATCATAAAAGCAATGTGCTTTTTCTGCTTTTATGCAGTCTTTTGAGACAGTTTGAAGCTTTTTTCCTTGAGCTTCTTTGTGAGCTCGGATTAGGGTTTCCTGAGAGATATATTTTGAAAAGACTTAGTCTCTTTTTTTTTCCCCGGTTCAGAATACAGTTTCTTGCTCTTAGCATTCTTGAGCTTGTAAACTCGATTGTACTTAATTCAAAAAATACTCTTTCAATTTTAATAAAGCAGTAGATTCCTCCTTATTTTCTTTCTCAATTTTTGTAATGGCAATCTGATGTGTTTGTGTTTCAAACTTGAATCCTTATATGTCTTGCTATTGTAAACCTTTGTTTAGAATTACATTTTTCAGGTTGCATGTTGTGTTAGTTTTCCAGATCTTCATGCAAATCACTAATGAAGTGTGTGCTAATGAGATTGTGAGGATTACTGTGATAGAGAAACTGTTATGAGTGGTTAGGTCTGAGTTTTCTTAAGTTTGGTAAATCATCTGTTAGTCATAAGCTTTATTTTCAAGTTGTCATTTTATCCCTTTTCCCAGAAAGAACTTAGAATAATATTCATGATTCGAAGAACCATCTCACTCTAGAGATTCCTTCTTCATTCAGATCACCCACATCTGAAGAAGGTTTCCATGTTTTAGTAGATTGCTGAATCCTGTATTCAGCAGGGTGCAAATCTAATTGACAACAGTTTTTGGCACGCTCGGTGGGACTCTGAAAGCCATTTTCAGACAAATTATAATATTTTCAGTTTGTTGTTTGGTGTATGTAGCAGATTTTTCAGCCTTCTGGAGGCTCATTACAATATACCTGGTGACTCCGATTCTAATTTTACATGCTAGTGCAGTCTACGCATGAGAAAGATACAGACAAGGTCAAGTTTTGCACCCTTCAAATATCGTGAGTTGTCCCCATCATGAAGAAGAGGCAAAACAACAAGGGCATTTTTTGAAGCACCGACGAGATCAAAGTCAACACCTCTTGTTTTCAGTTCCTTGGTGTTATCACCAGGAGTACCAGTCCCAATTTCACAAATACCGCCAATGGCAGCACCAAGGCAGCACCTGTTCACGCCTTTCAATGGAGGTACCACATTAAATATCATTCATCATGACGACATCCCAGTTGCATCCCTTAGAGGTCTACCATACTTCACCGGAGAGGACTTCACTACACTGGTTGAGCACATCCGGGACATAGCCACGTTATGCTCAGTGCATAATATCACGCAGGAAAACGTCGCGCTAAGGCTACTGGTTGCGTCACTCAAAGGAAAAGCATTACAATGGTTCAGAGGCCTCACAGCCAACTCAATTGCGACATGGGATGCATTAGGTAATGGTTTATATCAACATTTTGCTGATAAATCTGACAACTTGTCTTTATTAGAGCAGTTGAGCACCATTCAGAGGGCACCACATGAGCACTTGGTCGACTTCAACTATCAATTTTAGAGAACCTGGGACATGATTCCTGCAATGGTAAAACCTTTACTAGCACATGCTTTTTTGTTTTACTTAAAAGCTTTGAATAGTAAAATTGCAGTCATGACTCAGTCTATGGGCGGGCTTACACTCCCTAATGCCTACAATATAGCCATTAATGCTGAAAACTGTCTCATCCAAGCTAGAGACATAGCTCCTAAACCTCATATGCCTTTGTTTCCAGAAATACAGCCACCTATCCCTACTGTTATACCTCCCATGGCTACTATCCCGCCTGTTCCAGCAATAAGATATCATAACACAGCTCAAGAAGTTGTTGTCCCAGCCCCGAATCAAGAGATGCAAGAGATTAAAAGCATATTAAAGACCTTTGGAAATGATCTTGTGACCATTAAAAAACATGTTGGCCAAGAACATAAGCCTTATCAAGCTCCTTATCAGCAAAACCAGCAAAATAGACCCGCTTTTCAAAATGATTATCAAGCCCAAAGAAGGAATTTTAACATGAGGCCATTCCAGCCATACAATCCAAACGTAGCTAGTTCATCAAAGGAAATTGTGCCACAAAATAATGTTTCCCAAGATTGTGATTGGTGTTATCCGTGCAATCAGCCCCATAACCAATTAGCATGCGCCAATGGAATGAGAAATCAGGCTTTAATGGTTCAAAATAACTATGCTGGTTTAGAAAATGTGGAAGATCAAAATCAAGAGCAGCAAGATAATGTGGGTGTTGCCTTACCGAACTGATAGAGCTCCAAATTATGTGGCGTGAATGGCCAAAGTCAGCAAAATTCTCCTATTTCGGCTAATAACAGGTCCAAAAAAAGAGCTATGGAACTGGGACAGCAGGCTGGAAGTTCACAGTAGCAGCCTGTAAACAGTAAGCAGCCTGTATCATCAGATGTTAATGCTTCCGCGCAGCCTAAAATGTAGATTCTACAAAGAGGACAAGAGATACCTGGCAAGGAGTAGTCAAGAACACATTCTCAGCCTTTGCAGAGGCAAAATGATGCTGCTGTCACAAAAAAAATAGTAGAAGGTAAATTCTTCATCATTCAATATTGTTGAGCATCTCAAGAAAACCACTGTCAGTATGTCAGTATTAGATGCTTTACACCTTCCAAGGCAGAAAATTTTACTGCAAGAAGCTTTAGCTGAGTTATCTATTTCTGACAATGCTAATCAAGGAGTTGCGAAGGTTGTGCTTACTAATGATCTAGAAGATAGAAATGAGCATAAAACTAAAGAGGTAAAGCCTCCTTCGTTCTATTTAAGTTTGATCATTGGCGATAAAATCATTCATAATTGTATGGTTGATTTTGGTGCTAGTAGTTCAGTCATGCCTAAGAGTTTAGCTAATAAGTTAGGTTTTGTTTACGAGCCTAATCCTCAGAAAAGGCATAGTGCAATTAGATGGGTCTATTGTCAAAACTACTGGTATTATTAAAAATTTGGTTCTTACTTTGCACGCATCCCTAAGTTTTTCTATTCATGAGGACATACATGTCATTGACTTACCGCCGCACTTTGCCATTTGTCTCTCAAGGGATTTTACAGCCAAGTTGGGTGGGTTCCTATCTTCTGATTGGTCTCATTTATTTTTTAGAACAAGGTATGGTACAAAAATGACCATAAAGTCTGAACCTCTTGCCAAAGACTATATCGAACCATACTCACCAAATCCTATAAACGCTAACCTCTACGCCACCTCTGCACTAGAGGAGCAAACTATGACCTCAGACTGTAGCACCCATGTAGACAATATCAATCTAGATGAATGGGCAGCCGAAGATCATGAGCTTGATCCGTTTCAGCACATAGATGAGATAGGATTAGGAATCTATATGATTCGAGAGCCTGATTGCGATATGCCTAATCTTTATAAAGAGGAAGAACCGTCTGCAGAAACAGGGAATGAGCTTTGGAAGCTTTACTTCGATGGTTCAAGAAGCAGTATTGGTGCTGGAGTTGGGGCTATGTTGATATCACCCGAAGGAGATAAATACTTTTCAGTTTGCAGATTTGCTTTCAGCTGCTCGAATAATACAACTGAGTATGAAGCGTTGGTGCATAGCCTTGAATGGGCCCGCAAACGAGGTATTAAATGCTTGCAAGTTTATGGTGATTCAGAATTGATTGTAAATTAGGTCAGAAATTTAAATGTTGCCAAGAATGATTTGCTTAAGAAATACAAGCATCGTGTATGGGATCTAATGGAGGATTTTGATGCTTTTAATATCATGTCAATTCCTCATACTCAAAATAAGCATGCTGACAGGCTCGCTGCCATAGGAGCCCAGTTTGATATTCCCAAGGAGATTCATAAAGTAGAGGCACGTCAATACATGAAAATAGTGGTTAAACCTTCTGTACCTAACAATAATGTGAGCTGGCAGGTTTTCGATAGCGATGAGAAAATTGTAAATTTCCTAATTGCTGAAGCTGAGTTTGCAGATGGAAACCAGCAAAAATGGCAGCAGCAATATGATGACCAGATTGTGCAGTTGAAGACCAACAAGCTGCCAAAAGGATTGGTGACCTTGGAATCTGTGTTCAACTCAGATGACCAAATGCGTAAAGAAAAATGTAGCTTGACTATTCAAGAGGAACATTATGCAGCCATTGAAATCTTCAAAGGCAAGCTTCTCAAGCTAGGAAAGGTATGCAGTCAAGATGAACAACAAGCGTTTATTCTGTTATGTCAGAAATTTAGTGATGTTTTTTCTTGGGAGTACAAGGATTTGAGGGGTTTTAACCCAGAACTAGCTCAACATACCATTGAACTTGAACCTGATGCAAAACCAATAAGGCAGAAACAGAGACTGCTTAACCCCAAATTAGAACACCTTATGAAGGTTGAACTAAATAAGCTAGTTGAGAGTGGTATTATTTTTCCTATCAAACACACCTCTTGGGTGTCAAATTTAGTGCCAGTTAGGAAGAAAAGTGGGGAAATCAGGTTATGCATTGATTTCTGATATTTAAATAAAGCATCATTGAAAGACCATTACCCACTCCCTTCCATGGAGCAAATTTTACAAGTAGTTTTTGGTTCTAATAGATTTTCTTTGCTAGATGGTTACTCAGGTTACAACCAGATTCTAGTGAAGCAGGAAGATCAGTTCAAAACAACGTTTACAACTAAGTGGGGCACGATGGCCTATAAGAAGATGCCTTTCGGCTTATCCAACGCTGGAACAAATTTTCAGCGTGCGATGGATATGGCCTTTCACGACCTCATGAACAAGTTCTGGTCTACTTAGATGATATTACTATTTTTTCCAGAAATGTTAATGAACACCTTGATCATTTGGAGCAGATTTTTCAAAGATGCAGAGAGTTCGGAGTGTCTCTTAATCCGAAGAAGTGTATATTTTCAGTGCACGAAGGCAAATTGCTTGGACACATTGTTTCAAAGCAAGATATTTCTATAGATCCTGAAAGAGTTTTCGCAAGTCTTGAATTGCCATTACCAGCTCACAAGAAAGGCTTGCAAAGCTTTCTTGGAAGGATAAATTTCATGAGGAGGTTCATACCGAATATTGCAGCTTTGCTGCAACCTCTCACTTCTATGCTTAAAAAGAATATGCCATTCAGTTGGACCAAGGAAGGTAAGAGGAGCTTTGAGCAGATTAAGGAAGCCCTCGCAACCGCTCCTACTCTCATTAATCCAAATTTTGAAAAAGACTTTATTCTGTATGCCTTTGGAGGAGTAGATACAGTTTCAGCTATGTTATGCCAACAAAACAATGAAGGCTTAGAGCAGCCTGTTGCATTTTTCAGCCAAGTATTGCATGATTACGAGGTAAAATATTCTTTTGTTGAGAAACATGTTTTTGCTGTTGTGAGGAGTTTAAAGAAATTCAGGCATATGTTGTCCAATAGCAAGATTCATTTGCTGGTAGCTCATTCAACTGTTAAGGATTTTCTGCTTAACAAAGATATTAATGATAAGCGTGCTAGTTGGATTACCAAAGTAATGGAATTTGACGTTGATATAAAAGTAACCAAGCTTGTTAGAGGAAAAGGTTTGTGTGAACAGATTGCTGGAAATGAGGACAACTTAAAGGAAGCTGCAAATACAGAAACAGTGCTAAATAATGATGTTGCAAATGTTGTTCCGGTGTCTCCTGCTACTTGGTTGCAGTAGACGATACATTATTTACAAACTGGTGAGTGCCCCAAAGGCTTAGACAAAGCAAAACAAAGGTATTACAGATTACAAGCCATCCCTTATGCAATCATTGACAACATTCTTTATAGGAGAGATTTCCAAGGTGTTTTATTGCGTTGTATTCAGCCTGATCAAGTTGACAAGCTTTTAGCAGAGTTTCATGATGGACCTTCAAGAGGTCACTTTGCTACAAGAACAACTCTGAAAATTATGCGAGATGGTTATTACTGGCCAGATTTTTTTAAAGACGCTATCTTGGGTCAGAAGATGTGAGAAATGTGCTTTATTTTTTGGAAAACAAAGGCTTGCACCGCTACCCCTACATCTGATCCTAGTGGAACAACCCTTTGCTAAGTGGGGCTTAGATTTTATTGGTCCTATTAATCCACCTTCAAGCGTGGGTCATAAGTGGATTCTTAATGCCACAGATTATTTTACAAAATGGACCGAAGTTGTTGCTTTAAAAGAAGCAAACGAGACTTCAGTGCTTAATTTCTATCAAGATCTCGTATTGAGATTTGGTGTTCCAGACTCAATTATTTCTAACAATGGTTTGGCTTTTATTGGTTTGAGGATTTCTAACTGGTCGGTTAGAAATAATATTTATTTGAACACGTCTTCCAATTATTATCCTTAGGGCAATGGTCAGTTGGAATCTACAAATAAGAATCTAATTCAGATAATCAAGAAGAATGTCCAAGATAATCAATGGACATGGCATGAAAAGCTTAAGTTAGCCCTTTGGGCTGACAGAATAACTCCTAAAAGGGCCACTGGTTGTTCCCCTTTTGTTTTAACTTATGATAAAGAGGCTAATTTTCCTGTTTCAATTGAATTGCCAACTTTAAGTTATGTTAAGGAGCTGGAATTGCTGAATGAACAACCTCTTGAGGTGAGATTTGCACAGCTGGTAGAGCTCGAAGAAACTAGGAAAGAAGCTCTAAGGCAGTTGGAGATACATCAAGCTCAGATGAAAAATTCTTTTGACAAAAGAGCAAGACCACGTGAGTTCATTGTTAGAGATCTGGTTTTCAAATGGAATGAATTTAAAAGCAAACCTGGACGACATTCCAAGTTCGATGCAATGTGGGATGGGTCATGGAGTGCAAAGAACACAACGCATTCCAACTTTCCAAGATGATTGGAGAGGTGTTGTCTATCCCATTTAATGGGATCCACCTCAAGCATTGCCTCTGAGTTAAGTTATCTCATTGTTAAGTAGAGTAGTATTGCAAATAAGTGCATTACACACATTTACTTTCAGTAGTTTTTCTTTCCCTAAGCACTGTTGCGCATGTTCTGTTGGCCATCAGGGTGTGTTAGATTGCTTTCAGTTCTATTTTTTGTTTTCTTTTGCTGTTGTTTGGAGTGTTCTTGTTCAAGTTTATGAGTTTCAAGAAGGGGAAGATTTGACTCCGCGCCCAATGGAGTGTTTTAAGGCCACTGATCTATGCTTAGCAGGCAAGCATTTAGTAGAAATTGCCAAAATGTTACCAATTTTTCGCCACAGCTCAATTGGTGGAGTTGGATTAAACATTGTTATATCTTAAGGTCAAATTAGAGTTATTTCTTCATTATGCTTAAGTGTTGTTTGCACTTTGTTCATTATTCTTCAAGTGATGGTTGTGCTTTGAAAGGAAGAACAAAGTTTCAGAAGTGCTATTCAAATGTCCAGAATCAAATAAAGTATAGAATTGAGCATATAAGCAACAAAGCATTTCAAATGCTTTCATTTATTTCATGAAAGTGATTCATATTTACATAGCTTCATTCGATTGCAAGAATCCAAATGATAATACAACATTACATTGAAATGCATTTTCTTTTCGAAATGAAAAGCATAAAATGAAATCAAATATCCACACAAGTCATGGATGGGACTATTACAGTGCATCATTAATAGCACACTACACTATGGAAGATGCAAAAGAAGAAATCACATAAGTAATGACATAATCATCATTTCCTGATTGGTCGATGGTCGATGCTGAAATGGTGCACCTTTGTCTTCTCAAGCTCCGTTGACCTGTAAGAGAAAAGAGGGGGATGTCAAAGGCTCCGATTATGAAGATACCTATATGAATCACCAACAATAGTGCAGTCTGCTACTAATCATACATTGAAACAATCAAGTAAAGTGCAAAGAAATAAGCTGAGGGAGAAACATCAGTATGATCATCATATCTTGTTTTTATGCTAACATTGTTTGTTTCCTTGTGCAGGTATAGGGAAAGTCACGAAGCTGATTATTATCCGAAGACCAAGCATGTGGAGAAAAATGGGCTCCCACAAGGGTAGAGCTCGGCATGCTGCCCTTATTCATTACAAGTGGGCTGATAAGAGATTACATCATCATAGTCATCGAGAAAAGGAATGATATACAACTGAAAGAGTAAAGCATAGTTATCTATCAAGCTATTAAACCAACTGTGCATTCATAACAATCAGGTAGATGCTTTCTGAAAGCTACAGGTGAACAGTGAGTTTAACCCACTCAATTAATTCAACTGAGTACATTCATCTCGAACATTGTTGTATGGTTCATGTTCGTTTGCTATGGTGTTATTTGTTCATCATGATCATATATCATGCAAAGTTCAACAGTGTTCTTTCTCACAATCAAGAATAGTGAACAGGCATGCATAGTGCCTTAACAAGGAATATAATTGTTTTAGATTCGCGAAACAACTTTGTTAAATGGAGCATAAAAATGCATGAAGAGTGCCAGGTTGAGGACCAAGAATATGAAAGTTATGGAAATGCATTGAAATGATTAGCAAAACAACCAATTGCATTATGGCTGAAAAGTGCAAATGATTGTTTTAAATAGAGCTATTGTATTGTTGTTATTTGAAAGTAATGAAAGTAAACAATTAAGATATACTGATTGAAAGAATTGTTCTGTCATGATTCCAAACTATGTTTTAAAAAATTTCGAGTATCAGACAGGAAGTGTGCACAGTGTTGACAAAGGTTTAGATACATAAAGTTATTTCCAGACTGGACAGCATGTTTATAAGGAAATGGTATGGATAAAAGTTTGAAGTGAATCCTATTATGAGTGCACAGGAATCAAGATGCTAATTCATCCACAAATTCAGTTAAAAGGAATTTTGTGTGCAAGAAGGGAACAACATGAGGTTGACAATTGAAAAAATACAAATAGAAGATACATTTCCAGAATTTCATGAACCTGTGAAGGTTTTCAGTAGTAGTATATTCAGAGGTATTTTTTTTCTTCACGAAGAGACAAATACAAAAGTATGGAAATAACTCTATGATATGTTTTACAAAATGTAGAAATAAGGGGTCAGTTCGAGCCCAGTTTTCCAAATGATTAAATGAATAGTTTTCCTTCATTTTAAGAACACCCACATGCTAAAAGGTAAATAATACGAATGCCATGTCTAAGTTTTGCAACTACAAGTGCAAAGGAAGTAAAATTATCATGAATCGAAGCTGGAATACAAAAGGGGTACATTTTCTTCACAGACAACGAATACCCACTTTGGGGTTCCAAGTTAAGTGTACAGATTGTCATTGTTTCCAGCTTACCCATGTGGGTATTTTATCATAACAACAGGATAAATGTTCTATCATATCTACAAGACAAGCAACATAATACAGATAAAATCATCATGGGTCGATTCCATATTTTACATGAGCATCAAGTATACCATTTTTTTTTATTACCCACATTTTGGTTTGGGGAGGGTAGATTTTCCATTTTGCTGAGATACCCATGTGAGGGTTTTAACCAAATGACAAGGAACATGCATTTTTATCAAAGCAGCGAATACCCACATCAATCTTGTGTTTCAAAATGCAAATATATTTAGATCTTTTGATGGGTCGAGCTCAAAAGCTCTAAAAAATGCTTTTCTAAGATACATATGGTGCGGCCTGTGTATGGCCGTGATTTCATAAATAAGAGAAAATTTCTTTAAGTTCTGAAGAATGAAATATATGCTTTGGGCCGAACTTACCATTTCAAGCCTGTAGGAGAATGCTTATAGCCACGACCATAACTATATTAGAGTCTCAAAACCCCATGAAAAATATCCAATGCGAGCTCGTGTAGGGTGGCCAGAGGAGATAAGGAACATAGAAATAACAGAATGTAAGCACAGGAAGTAAGGAGCCATCACATAAACTTTGTGTTAGCCGCGGCCACAAGGACAGAGTGAACTCAAAAAAGAAAAGCCATAGAAGCTATAATAATAGCTTACCTTTGTGTGTAATAACGAACGCAAAACCCTCGAGCAAGCTCTCTCGTGGAGTTTTCTAGACAAGAGCTCGATTTCATGCCCGTATAGGATGACCAAGAAGAATAGAGCCATGAGAATGTGAAGAGAGAAGTCAAAAACCAAGAGTGTACAGGCCGCGACCTTAATGGCCTTTCTTGCTTTTGAAATAAGTAAAGAACCACAATAGTATACAAGTCGAGCTTACCCAATGAAGAACTCGACTATCTGAAGACAGGAGTGAAGGTTCATGAGCATGTGAGTTACAGTTTGAGCTCAATCATGGTGGCGGCGCTATCCTTTCAGCCAGAGACCATTTTTTCCAAAATGATGATTGAGAAAATGAAGTCATTTTTAGGGTTTGACCTCTTTTGTCTCATGCCCTAATTCGAGCCAACATTATGATTATCTAGAATATTCATATTTGATAATAGCATGTGAATAAATTCGAATTTAGGTCTATATTGTGATTCATTTAAAATCTGAAGCTTATGTTTTGGTGGCCGAAATTTCATATGCCTAGGTCGGCTATGTTTGAAGTCTTTAGGGCTTGAGTTTTCATTTTTGTCACTCACACTTATGCCTTAGTGAAAATTTTAGATTTGAATACCCTATTTTTATTGATTTTGTGAGAAGTCAATGAGAGTTGCAGGGAGATAAATAAACTTAGGGATTTTTATTTTTTAATTGATTTTTGAGAAATCAATTAGAGTATTGAGAGAACCATATTGCCATTGATATTTTTATGATTTTTTAAAGAAAAATCAAGCATTGTATTGATGAATTAAGCATGTAATTCTTTTTGCAAAAGATTTTGCAATCTTTAATTGCAAAAAATGGGCAAACTGTAAAATTTGTAATCATGTAAAGCAGAAGCATAAAGCAATCTTTTATAAATTGTTTTATGATTTCTTCCTATTTTTAGCAGATTGATGTTGACTTTTTCCTCTTGGTCGGATTTGAGCTTCATCTTGGAGAGATAAGGTGTTTTTCTAGCTTTTAAAGCAGATTCAGCCTATTTTTAGAGGCTTTACAGTTTGATCATAAAAGCACTGTGCTTTTTCTGCTTTTATGCAGTCTTTTGAGACAGTTTGAAGCTTTTTTCCTTAAGCTTCTTTGTGAGCTCGGATTAGGGTTTCTTGAGAGATATATTTTGAAAAGACTTAGTCTTTTTTTTTTCCCCGGTTCAGAATACAGTTTCTTGCTCTTAGCATTCTTGAGCTTGTAAACTCGGTTGTACTCGGTTCAGAAAATACTCTTTCAATTTTAATAAAGCAACAGATTCCTCCTTATTTTCTGTCTCAATTTTTGTAATGGCAATCTGATGTGTTTGTGTTTCAAACTTGAATCCTTATATGTCTTGCTATTGTAAACCTTTGTTCAGAATTACATTTTTCAGGTTGCATGTTGTGTTAGTTTTCTATATCTTCATGCAAATCATTGATGAAGTATGTGCTAATGAGATTGTGAGGATTACTGTGATAGAGAAACTGTTATGAGTGGTTAGGTATGAGTTTTCTTAAGTTTGGTAAATCATCTGTTAGTCATAAGCTTTATTTTCAAGTTGTCCTTTTATCCCTTTTCCCAGAAAGCACTTAGAATAATATTCATCATTCAGAGAACCAGCTCATTATGGAGATTCCTTCTTCGTTCAGATCACCCACATCTGAAGAAGGTTTCCATGTTTCAGTAGATTGTTGAATCCTGTATTCAGCAGGGTGCAAATATAATTGACAACAGTTAGCTCCAAAAACATGCATGAATGAACATAACTTTGACATGATGCTTGAGATCTTGAATGCTGCAAAAGATGATGAAGAAATCTACTCTTGAACACCTCTGACAATAATCTTGGCTCTTGTAAAATTTCTCTTCAAAACTTAGACTTGATTTGATAAAATAACCTTGTATTTATAGAAATTTATCCTTAATTTCTTTAAATTTAAACATTACAAGTTGACATTTGAAATTTGAATTTGGGATGATAAAAATATTGCCAAAACATGTTTTAAAAATGGGTTCTAAGGCCTATGGAGGACCCATTCACCCATGGGTGAATGGGTCCCAGGTCTGTATTCTTGGAACACACATTGCTCAAGGTGTTTAATTATGTGATAGCATTAATTGTTTTCAAGTTTCCCCTTCAGAAAATGTAATTTATTAGGCTTGTAGATGTAAAATATGGCTTATTAAGGCATAATTAAGTCCATTTTAATTAAGAAGGCCCAAAAAAAGTGTGAAAATGTAAAGGGATACATTTTTCAACACTACATCAAGGCATTATTAAGTCCATTTTAATTCAGGGGCCCAAACAAAGTGTGAAAATGTAAAGGAGTGCATTTTTCTACACTACATTAAGGCATTATTAAGTCTATTTTATTTGAGGGGCCCTAATAAAGTGTGAAAATGTAAAGGAGTACATTTTTCAACACTAAAAATAGTAAATCAACCTAATTATGCCAATTCAAACTTGAAACAACAATATTTAACCCTATGGAGGAGCTTCTAACTCAAGTTCCTATTTGGGTGTGACTCCCCTGGTTCCCTTTATAATTTTGGAGAAATGATATTCTTCATATGATTACCTTGTTGCTAGACAAGCCAGTGGGTCCATCTCAAAGGTAATAACTTATGCCCACATTTGCATTGAAATTGATCTAAATAATTCTTAGCTAGATTCTTTGTAAATACATCTTAGTTCTTCTTCATGGGTTCAATAGTTAGACTTTGAAGCATTGTCTTTCTACTACTAGATCTATCATGAGTATGGACACTTGCAAAGGAGATTCATTAGGATTAGCTCTACAAGGGTCCCTCTTAATATGCCTCCTCGTCAACCTCTTAAGTTGGACAAAGGAAAGGCCCCTATTTTGAGGGAGGAAGCAGATAAGGATGGTTTTATTCCTGTTAAGCCTCACAACAAGGGTAGAGGGAAAAAAAGAACTCTCAAAGATAGATAAGATGAGGGAGTTTTCAATAGTTTCGATGTGATAGATGATTTGGTCCAATAGGATGTGAATATTAGTGAGTTTAACCTTGAAATAGGTGGCCTAGAGGTGGATCGGGTGATAACCAAAGTTGATGATAATCAAGATATTCAGGAGGTTGGGTTGATCATTACATAGATGGACACTTATATTGTCCTTATAATTTCCTCTAATCTATTAGCAACTAAAATTATTGAAAGGATTGATTATTTAGCCTTGGTTGGGCTTGTACCTCCATTGTAAAAGGTAGATTTATATTCAGGGAAAGGAAGTAAAGCCTCTCCCACCTTAGGGCTTCAATAAAAGAAGCTCAAGAAGGGGGGCCCAGAGAAATCTCTTAAGGTGGGGGGAAATGACTTGGATAAAATTAATTAATGGGGGAGACGTTGGTGGAGTCAAGGTTGGTTAAATCCATTGACTCCCAATGATTGTCCTTTCTTGGAATGAAAGGGGCTTGAATAGTGGACCTAGACAAAAAGTTGTTCGAGATTTAGTTAGAGCTCATTCAATAGATATTTTATTCATCCATGAGACTAAGCTACATGTGGAAAGTATGTGTAACATGGCTTCCAAAATTTGGTGTAGAAGCCAATGCCAGTATATTAACACTCAAGGTAATGCAAGGGGAGTAGCTTTCTTATGGGACCCAATGAAGTTTACTCCTCTTTGGTGGATCTCTAGTAGGTTTTCTATTTTTTTGGTTGCTTCTAGTTCGAAGTCCAAAGAGATTGTTTTATTTTCCAATGTTTGTGCCCTGATTGACATTCTTGGAAAGTCTCATCTTTGGTATCATATTTGGTAGATTTAGTTGATAGTCCCTTTATACCCTTGGATCTTGGCTACGAATTTTAATTCTATCATTAGTCTGGAATAAAAGAGGGGAGGAATACAAAGGTTGGAGTAGTCATCCATTCTTCTCAAAGATAATGTCTCCTTTTTAAATCTTGTGGAAATAAAGCCTAGTAATGGTTTGTATATCTGTAGTAACCAAAGATGTGGTTAAGACTCAATCTTAAAGAGACTTGATAGTTTTTTGGTTTCTTGCTTTCTAGATAGGCAACAATTGGGCAACTTGCTCTGAGATATATTATTGGAGGGATTATGATCACTACCCAATTTTCTGTCAGCTTCATTAGCAATAGTCACTAAAAATCCATCCTTTAAGTTTTAGCTTATGTGATTGTGGGACCCTCATCTTCAGGATCTTATGATAGATTGGAGGATTCATGGAAGACCAACATATGACACAATGATATAATCTTGTCAAGCAATTAAATTTTTTAAAGCAATAGCTCAAGAAGTGGAATAGGTATTGTTTTAGCAATATCTTTTGCTAAGTTGGTAGCTCAAGCCCACCTAGATTCTATCACCCATGACATTAGAGACTATTTCCTTTCTTAAGGATGCCTAAAGGAAGAATCAATTTCCTTGAAGGATCTACAAGAATGGGAATTATGCGAGGATATCTATTGGAAGAAGAAGGCTTGGATAGAGGGGCTTTAGGGAGGAGATAAAAATATAGCTTTCTTTTTTAATTCAATCAAAGCTAGAAGGCATGAGAACTTGATATCTTCTCTTGTTTCCTCTAGGGGAGATCATCTATTATCCTTAAGGGATATATTTAGAGAGGCTTCATAATATTATTTTTCTTTTTTCAAGGAAGACTTACCTTATGCAATTGAATAATAAAATTATATTTTGGCTTGTATTCCCTCTCTAGTGTCCTTGGAAATGAATGAGTGCCTTATTAGCCCCATCTATTTAGATGAATTCAAGGGAATTTTTTTAGATGAAGAAAGGGAAAGATCCTAATCTTGATGGGTTTCTGATATAATTCTTTCATAAATTCTAGGAAATTATAAAATTTAATTTACTAGAGGTTGTGTAAGAATCACAAAGGAACAAATGGATGCTAAGGGCTATGAATTCTACGAAACCTGCCCTTATTCACAAGAGTGAAGGGGCTAATTTGTTGAACTTTTTTAGACCCATAACTCTTTGTAATGTGGTTTATAAGATTTTGTCCAAGTTGATTGCAAAGAGGCTTAAGCTATGGATTAACATGCACATTTATGAAGAGTAGGGAGGATTTGTGGTAGATATGAAAATTTTGGATGGAGTGGTCATTATTGTTGAGGCTATACATTTCATGATACATTCAAATGAGAAAGCTATGTTTATTAAACTAGAAATGGCCAAATCATATGATAGGGTCAAATGGTCATTCCTCTAAAAAGTACTTCACGCTTTTTATTTTGGTGTGGACTAGGTTAGTTGGCTGATGAGATGTATTTCGTCTACTTCTTTTTATGTTCTTGTCAATGGTGAGCCATCTACCTTGTTTGGTACTTCTAGAGGTCTTTGAGATGGAGACCCTTTGTCACCATATTTGTTTATCCTTCTGGTAGAGGGTTTGGGGAGAGTCGTTAAGAGACATGTTAATCAAGGCTCGATCCAACGGTGGAGTTGGGGCATTGGCTTGCCTTCACAGTCTCATTTGTAGTTTTTTTATGATGTCACATTGATGGGTGTGGCCAAGATTAGAGAAGCTACTAATTTTTTATGGATGTTGTATATATCTTGCAGCTTCTAGTCAAAATATCAATAAAGGTAAATCATCCATTTTCTTCTTCAATACCCCCTGCTCATTCAACAACATATTTCTTAAATTCTTAGATTCTAGATTGGAACTCTTCCTTTGGTTTACCTTGGAATTCCTCTCTTTGTTGGAACCCCTCCTAAGGTAACTTGGAAAAAATTATTAGACAAGTTTCAAACGAGAATGAGTCATTGGACCCATAGGTGGTTGTCCTTTGTTGGGAGAGTCTTGTTTCTAAAATTTGTGGTCCAAGTTCTTCCTAATTATAGGTGCTTTCTTTAGGTGGCTCTTTTAAGTTTTATTAAGGATTTGGATGCCCTCACAAGACAATTCTTATGGGCTAGTGATTTGGCTTCTACGAAGTGGATTTTGGTTAAACAAGAGACTATTTGTAGATCAAAGCAAAAGGGTGGTCTTGGGCTGAGACAAGCTAGCCTCACTAGTTAGGCATTGGTTGTTAAGCTTTATTGGAAGTGGTGCAATAATCAAGAACACATTTAGGCTAGGATCCTCTCCACCAAATACCTAAGGGGGTGGCAAAGGAAGAGGTGCCTTGAGTTTTCTTGTTGAGTAAGGGTTCTGTCATTTGGGACACTCTCAAAAGGGAGCTAATTTGATCAAGAGGGGACTATTTTAGATTTGTAACAAGTTTGAAACTCTTTTCTGGTATGAACCTTGGGATGTCTTTCCCCCAATCATGACCATATATCCTCATTTTTAGGTCCTTTATCATTATTTCATGGAAGCCAGATGGTCCCGTGTTGTGGACTTCAAATCTACCCAGAGCTTGGGGAAAGTGGAATATCTAGATGGAAGAATCTTGTAGAGTGGCCTGCTGGGGGATTTGTTGAGGATCATGAAGAGTTAAGAAGGATTTTAGTTGGTAGAGCTTGTATTTCACTCAAGGGGAGAGATAACCTGGCTTAGAGTCTAAACCCAAGGGGTTTATTTAGTGGCTTATGGATATAAAGAGTTGAACATTAATAAATATGGTTGGATGGAAGTCATGTGGTGGAAGAATGTGTGAAATAAGTTTTATTGGCCTAAGTATAACATTTTCTCATGGCTTGTAGCTTGGAATAGATGTCTCACCTAGGATAACATTTGAAATCAAGGTTTTTTAGGGACCATCTATATGTATTCTTTGTGGCAATAGTGAAGAAGATTATTCCCATTTTTTTTTAATGCTACTTTTCTAGGGCCATCTAGCATTTATGGTGGGAAATTTGGAGGCAGGCTTGTGTTCATGCTTCTTCTCTAGTTGATTTTTAGAGAAGTTTGGGGAGGCCTTCAACATAGGCTTTCTTTCTTCATGTAGTGTGGATCATAGGCCCCTCTTTCATTCTTTGGTAGATTTGGCTCGAAAGGAACCATAGGATCTTTCAGGGAAGGAATTTTATGGTTCAATAGCTTTGGAAGAGAATTGTTGGCATGGTTCAAGAGATGGTGAATGCTAAATGTGAAGTGTATTTCCCCTTGGAGAGTGGGGAGGAAGAGGTAGTGAGGAGGTTGGGTTTACAAGGCATTCAACTAGGGTTTTCTCAAGTAAGGAGGATTCATCATTCCAAAAATAAGAGCACGAGGGTTGGTAGATGGTCCCAACCTCTATTTGGTGTTTTAAAGATTAATATTGATGGTTATTCTAGGTTAAATGTTGGGCATGCTAGGATTGGTGGAGTTGGAAGAGATAGCTTGGGCAATTTCATTTTCTTCTTTTCCATCTATAAGTGGCATAAAATAGACAACCTCATGGAAGGTATGACTATTATAAGCTCTTGAAAGAGCTTACACTATTTTATTCTCAAAATTTAATTAATATGTTGAATAAGAAAATGTTGAATGGAGTCAATTCGAAGATTACCTTGGCGGATCATTAGATTCTTCAATTGAGTTCCATACTTGATTTTGCCTCCTACGTGCATATGTTGTAGGAGTGGAACAAGGTGGTTGATTGCTTGATTAAATGGGCATATGAGAATATAGGGGAATGACAAGTTAAATATTGGGAGCATTTATCTTGAGATTATTCCCAAGGTCTAGATAGTCTGATTATTGAGGATATGGCTGGGTAATGGGCTTTAGTTGGTTGGTTTCTTGGGGGTTTGGCCCTTCCTATGAGAGTGTTGTTGTGTTTGGTACTTTTGGATTTTGTCCTTAGGTACCTATTTAGGGTCCTAGGTTGGACTATTTGAATGCTTCTTATTGATTTAATTAATTTTTACCCTTTCTTTCAAAAAAAGAGTAGATTAATTCTTTCAATAAAAATAAGATTGGTTAATCTAAATGTAGCATTCATAAGATCGTTTGGAAAAGGAAGTAATTTTATTTTTTATTTTTCTAAGTTGGAATTCATATGCTACAACACATAAATTAGGAAAGTATAAGTTGTACCTTTTGAACACATGATATTTTCTCGGATGGTGTGAATGAGATTGTCCAAAAAAATATTGAATTTTAATGTTTGGTGCAAGTGGCAATGTATTTTTCCCATGATTGATTAGGAGAATGAGATAAAATCAAAAATCTTCTTTTATTTTCGTTGGGTTTAGTGCATGAGATTTATGAATCTTATTTCATATAAAATTTTAATTTAGAAATAGTTGATGAAGGCCTTAGAAATCATCTCAAATATAGAGACAAATCCATGTGGTAAGAAATAAAATAATTCTAATGCATGTTATTTAAGTGATTATGGGAAAAAATTGCATTTAATGTGATATTTATGCACATAATCAAGGAAAAAGGAGTAAAATATTTATATATGAATGGTAGGATATCCTTTTTCCACACAAGGGAAGAGAAGGTGTTTTTTATTCCTTTCATATACACCCCATCATTTTTCTTAAGAAAGTATAGGAACCTCCCTCTTTTCATTTTTAACGTTTCATCATTTTATCTCTTTTACTTCTTTGTTGCATGTTTTACCCTTTTTCCATCCTTCATTTTCCTTTGCATCTATTTCTTCGAGTCTATTTTGCACCTTTTGGACCCCTTGGAGCTTGTTCTAGGTCCTTGAAGGAACCCAACACCTATAGTAGTTTTCGCAAAGATCAAAATCTTGGAGGAATTTGGAACCTTAAGTTCCAAGTTCCAAGTTCTCTTCGATCCCCACAATCATATATCTAAAGAACCTTGGAATTTTTTAACCTCAAGTTCCAAATCCTTTCCACCATTTTCCTCTAACATGTCTTTATTTTGTATTTTCTTATTAGACCACAAACCTCAATGGGGATTTAGAACCTTCTATAACTTGAGATCCACTCAATCAATGTATTTAATGCCCAAGGGTGCAATGTATCTAGGATTTATGCATTCACTTTTCTAAAAAAAATCCTCACTTATGCATTTAAAAGTTAATTTTTGTCTCTTTGAGCATGATGACCATTTGTTATTTGTGGTTAAGAAATTTTGTTTCTTATTTTATACTTCTTTAATATTTTTTTGCTCATGGATATTTAGGGTTGATTAATATTTACTCTCCTTGTGCTATTCATTCTTTCCATTGTTCCATCTCACTCGACTCTTCCAAGTAGGTTTGAAATATTTTTCATTAATTGTTCTTAGAAGTTCATTCATGATGTTAGTCATTACATTTTGGATTATTACGATATGTTCAAAAATCATGGTTTGACTATAGTTTTTGTCATTTTTATATATAGTTAGTTTTAGATTTGTGTTTTTATATTATTCTGGTGTTAATATCCTTACAATGCATGTTTATTTCTCAAAATTGTTGTCTTGGGTGGGAAGCTTCAAAGGGTTTTGCACTTATGACCTCAAGATCTAAACTCCCTATTTCCTTATGATCCCCAACCCCCTTTAATCCTTTGTATACTAGACATTGGACTCTAAGTATTAATTGGAACAAAGCACCTAAAATCCTAAGACCTAAATTCCTTCCTCTTTTTGAGTTCTAGTGAATTATTAAAAGAACTTTCACTCAGACCTTAGATCTCGAGTTGCACCTAGAACCCAACACCACAGAGTCAAAATCCTAAATCCCCTTTTCATTCCTTGGCATTGTTAGAAGTGTTACAAGAATAAAATATTTAAAGGAACCTGGAACCATAGGTTTCATGTCATAAGTTCCTCTCAATTCTCAAAACTTGCCATAATTATCAATAGAGATTGTATAGTAGATATTAGACTTGAGTTGGAACATGGAACTTGAGTTCCAAGTTCCAATTTATTTCCATTACATGAACCTAATATTATACAAACTCAACTTGTAGGTTCTAGTTCTTCTCTTAGATCCAACCTAATCTAACTCAAACCCAAGTTCCAAGCCCATTTTCCAACTTGACCTTCAAACTGCCAAAGGATTATAAAGTTGATTTTTTAGTGATAATTATAAAGACTTCTATCCATTTAAACATCTTTTTTTAATACTTTGAATCTTAGCTTATCTTATAAATACCTCATTATCTCATAACAAGAAACTAAAGAATTAATTTATTGAAACTTATAAATTGGATTATCTTTATTTGCTTTGAAATATTGTTAACCTCAAAAATGTTTAATAGAAATAAAAAGGTTGAGAAATAAAATAAGTCTGACAAGATTTCTTCTATAATGAATTATGAATTTCAAGGAGTTATAAAACCATCCAAGATAGCTTTTTCTAATCCAAGATATCAGGGACATTGAATTTGGACACGTAAGTTTGCAACACTTCCACTAGAGGAATTTTGAAGACTCAACAAATCTTAGATCAAAAATCATGGAAAACTTGGGATTGACACATATTTCAACATTTATATCTATAGTGTACAAGCTAAAGTTAATATTGGTGTGTGGAAAATCCTATGAACTTATCTCAAGAACCTCTAGAGATGAGATGGTAACATTATCTTGGATATTACCTCATCGCTAAAGTTAATATTGGTGTGTGGAAAATCCTATGAACTTATCTCAAGAACCTCTAGAGATGAGATGGTAACATTATCTTGGATATTACCTCGTCAATACTTTCTCATGTCTTCTACTTTCCATTTAAAACTTAATTAACTACAATGAATAAATCATAATCACTTGAAGCATTACCATGATACCTAAGAATCTAATTGGATCATTTTTTAATGAAAAATAGGGGATGCAATTACTTTTCTAAATAGAGTTATGGAGGACAATTATAGGAATTTTCATTCTTAGATGTTTTAGTATATAGGAACAATATTCCAAGAAAATGAGTACATTGATTAGGCCCAAAAAGTTAGTGACAACTATTATCTCCTAGAAATGCACCCTATGCAAAGTTATAAACTGAGCTTTCTAGAGAAACATGGGATCATTTCAAGGTCGTGGGTCACCTAAAGTTGAAATGAACCTTCGGAGAAGGCCGACTTCCTTTGTGTTATCACCTAAAACTACTGCTCTTTGAAAGAAAAGGGAACAAGGAATGTATGAAAATTAAAACTTAAACCTGCGGTGATACACCAAATTGACAGAAATCGTGGAATGAAAACAAGATGAACATACACTGAGAAACTAATGAGAGATACTTCATTTTCTCAACATAACTTTGTGAACTTATGCATTATTCTTGAAAAGGTTTAATCTACATATATATTTTAAGAAGGAAAGATGAATTTCACAACTTTAAAGTTCAAGTGCAGACTTAGAAAACACAGTTCAAAACTTACATAATCTGAAAAGAAATGAAAACAGTATGAAACACCAACATTGGTTTCTAAGGTAAACTCTGTGTTTTATATTCTAGATTCCAGTTGAGTTACAAAGCATACATCAAATGAGAAAGGATTGTTAAAAATCACTAACTCTTTTAGAATGCATAATCCAAACCCCTTTACAAAGAGGCAAAAATGCCTTATATACAAAAGTAAGGTAGGCCCCTCAGGGCTTACAAAAATATCAATCTCAGAAAGATTTGCCCCTAGATCTTTTCCAATAAAGTTAATGCTGCATTCAAGTGTATCCCTGCTGTCTATGTCGGAGTGAAAAGATCGCCCTCAGGAGAAGCCTTCAGATTTTTTTGCAACTATAGTATTAAATTCATGGCCTCCGTGTCCACCCCTGAACTTCTCCGCCGAACAGCCTTGAATGCCTTGAGGTAATGTCATTAATGTCTATCGACCCTCACCAGTTGACATCCTAGTTGTCCCTGCGGTCTCCGCCCTTCTGTTTACCGACGACACCTCCTGGATATCACACTGATTCATCACTTTATTCTCAGAGCAGATCCACGTTGCTTATGTTTCGTTGATCTTCTTCACAGGGGTCAAACTGCCACGGCTCTCCTGTAGCTCATTTAGATTGGTTGAATTTGCGCCACATAGGTTTTTAGACGGTCAAAGGTTGCTCCATTAAAATCGCATGTCGGTGAGACACTAGCCGTATCTCCCCGATGCGATTATGCCCTTCAACGATTATCGGCATAGCTCGCAACCGTTGGCAAGAGTTCATAGCGAGCCCAAAAGTCATATCAACATCCACAGTGGTTGTCACCCAGACCATCAGAAAGACTTATCGCCTTCGGGAAGACCTCACGACAAGACCTCATGAGTCATACCGATATCTCTTTCCATCGCCGAGACCTCCAACCCTCGACGAGACCTTTCTCTGAGCACATTTCACTCTCCCCAAGCTCTGATCATTCCTTTTGATGAGACTCCCACGGGTCGGCAAGACCTATTGCCGAGCTCTTCCATTCTTCGGGGAGACCCTTGGCCTTCAGCGAGACATTACGCCGAAGGAAAAACCCCTCTCTGAGACCTCCTTCGCCATCGGTGAGACCCTGTCTGGTCGCCGAGACATCACGGCGAACTCAAATCCTCCGCCACGCTCACCACTCCATGTCGGCAAGACCTCGTCGGGTCGGCAAGACTTCTCAGCGAGATGAAAAGCTTTTGGCGAGCTGGGAACATTTTAGGGAAACTCCCATGTGTCGGTGAGACATCAAGTCGAAGGCAAAACCTTCGGCGATACTTTACGTAGTCAGAGAGACATTTCCCCAACCGAAATCATTCCCCCCAATGCCACAAACCTTTGTGAAATTGTCGGCATGACCTTCTTCCAAGCGAAAAGATACATGAAGACTCATGGCGACCTGAATGTCCTGGCGAAGGGGTATTTAACCAAGTAGAACGCACTGCTAGTCGGCAAAACAATAGGAGGGTCTTGCCGACTTTCTTCTCTGATGAGTTTTATGCCAAATCTAATTGAGGCGAAGCTTGCCAATATACCTCCCTATGAAAAAAGCATCAAATGTATGATCTAACCCTTGAGGTAAATGTCTCCATTTGGCCTTCGTGAACACCTAAGACACAATTTGTCCTGCCTGATGAGCCCATAGGTGAAAATCGGGCAACAATAACCTTCATTGCCAACTGACTACAATAACTATCACTAAGTTTTTTCTATGACATCATATGCCATCTATTGGTTAGTGAGATAAGTAGTGTTTCCTATATTAACTACAAAAGGAATACTTTGGAAAGATGATGGGTAGAGAGATATATGGGACTATTACCCATAATTAAAACATAAATAATCCCAAAGGAATGATAAGAGGGAAAATGATGCATTCATCTTCCCGATAATCTTTAAAATTTATAGAAAAAAAGAGGTCAAACTCTTTTGAAAATCAAAATATCTTGTAAAAGATTGGGCTCATTGGTTCATACAATTCACAAAGTCCACATATATTAGGATAATAAGATTTAATGGGGCTCCCTTTCTTCTTCCCAAGTTTTATAGTGATAAGGTAGTGCTACAATAATTCTTGAGACAAATAGTTGAAATGCACAAGAATTTTATCGAGAAACATAAGTCAAGAGTGTAATTCCCATTTTCTTTAGGATCCTACACTTGTTCCACTATAGTTTGTGCAAGGGATATAAAGGACTAATTAACTACTATGGACTTTAAAATGTATACATATAGGGCATGTTATGATCTAGAGGGAAGAGAAAAGAAATTGTTGAGATCAATATACCAACATGGACCTCGTTTGGAGGACTTTTAGGTTGACTTTAAATAATAGTAATGTAAGAAAAAGAGGTTTTTATAGGTTGAAACTGTAACAAATGAGATAATTCAACATTGGATGAAATATTACTTTAGGGATTATAGATGAAAAAAATTTGAGCATAGCTTATGATCTTCAAGATGTAGAATGGAACCCTCACCTAGTTGTGAACTGGGTATCAAAAGAAAAGTTATCTAGAGAAGAGATTAAAAAAAATGAATATTTTATTTATCATAATTTAAATTTAATTTATAATTTGAGAAGGGGAGAGAAAAGACAATAAAGAGACAATAAAAATCCTCTTGTGTAGCTACAAAGTCCAAGAAGGCCAAGAAAAAGCTTTAAAAATATGAATTTCAAGAGTATGTCTTTTAAGGATGTACAAAAGGTCATGAAAGAAGAAGAAATAATATATGATGCAATAGTTGTTGGAGTTAAATTAGGATTTGATTATAATCATTTTCTAGTATATCCTTTAGATATACTACTTAATTCAATTTCTTCCTTTGAAGATATCTTTTCTCAATAAAATTCCCCTCATGTTGATGTATCTGCTATATTAGTGGAGAAATAAAAAAACAATAGGAAATAAGATGAAATTTATATAATGGATAAATAAATTAAGGATCAATCTATTAGAGGATAAAATATTTACAAACCCCTTAATTCTATCCTAATCAAGTAGAAGATAGACCCATGAAAATGTAAAGTCAACACAACCAACAAGAGAAACAAATTGAAGAAATAATAGTCAAACAAATTATAGAATCTGAGATAGATAGAGTTGGTGAGAAGAAACAAACAAAATAACATAAATAATTAGAACCGCATAAAGAGACTCTAAAATAGTAGAAATAATATCATAAATAACAATAATAAGTACAATTAATGGTAAGTCAAGTTGTATAGGACGTCTCTACAATCCTAACATGGTTAAAATTGAATTTGAGTAAGAGGGAAAATGTGGTGGTAACACCTCTAGATATATCTACAATAAAGGTTGAGGGGTAGAAGGATAGGCCTAGAAAGAAGCCCATGATATTTTCTATTGTAAGAATGGATGAGTCTCATGATCAAATAACTATTATTTTTGCCCTAATGATGGATAATGCTGAAAGAGAACTCATTGCATTATATTATCAAATATCCAAGTTCAATCTAGAGGAAGAAAAATAAGAGAGGAGATCATTTATTTAGACAAATTGTAGATACAATAAAAACATGAATTGATAAAGAAAAAATACTAAGATAGTTAAAATAACAACTAGCCTAAATGCATATTTTTGTCAAGGAACCAATCATGCCCTTAGATTAGCACTAGGATACCCCCTCTAAGGTGCCAATTTTGATTTCTAAGTAGGAGGCTAAATCTATATAACACATGAAGAGGTCACAATCTATAAATAGCTAGGTAGATGATTTTTTTAATTGAGTCAAATAGTTGATTGATTTTGGTTTCCAAGCGTATGATCGAGCATACAACCTTGAAAAGCTTATGGATTCATTTGCATAATATTTGAAGGAGGACAATATATATGAAATTAATCTTCCATTATTGAGATCCATAAATAAAATGAGCCTAAAACAACTAGTAGTAGGAGGTATATTGTAATCAAGTTTTTCCAAAGTGAGGTCTTAAGAATGATGATTATCAATCATTTCAAGAGTTATCAAAGTTGTCAAAATATGTGTCAAATTGAACACTTGTCTTGATAAGATAATCATAATGGTATAAGTGTCATAATGATGTGAAAAACTATACCCAAACTTTTTAACATATAGTAAATTTGTTAAATTTCTCTTGGTTTGTGAGATTTGCCTTGAAAGTTACAAAATAGGAAATTATATAGGAGTTAAACCACTAAGATGGAGTTAGCATGATTCATTCATTCTAAATACTACAACTCACTAACCCATTGTATTTCTATTCAAATTTGCTTAAAGTTATACAAATAAGATTGAATATGTGTGGATTTTCTTGAATCTACACAAACATACTCAAATTTATGTAAACCAATTCAACTCTTATAGTCTTTGCTCAAATATGCCAGATTAGTGTGTGTTTGGTCTATATGCTCTTTGATATACTTAACCAATTCATAAGTAGTGATTTGGTCTAATATTTAAGAGCTCTAAATGTGGAGGATTCCACATTTCTATGACTACAAGCTATCTTGTCTCAAAGGTACAAAGATAGTAACTTCTTGGTACTAACTACTAATTAATGCATGATAATTGATAGATGACTAACAACTTCCTATACTGTAGTTTCTCCTAAACCTAAAGGGTCTCATGACATATCCAAAGATATGTGGAAGCTCAAGGCCATCTAAAAATGTTGTTTACAAATTGGATATCAGTGAATCAAATCCTATCTCACTTCACACCTTGATTTAATATGCTTGGCCAAAACCAAAGTTATCTGAGAGAATTTAAAAATCATAGCCATAGGGTTTGTAACTTAGGCCATTATTATAAAAAAACCTATCCAAAATAAAGTTTAGTACCCCACTTTGTTCACCACTTTTTAATCACTAGGATTGTGTAAGGGCAAGGTGAGCACATATAGTGGGTAGTTAAAGTAAGCCATTAAAATATTATTGTTGTTGCAAAACACGGTCCTATAAATAAATCTAATGTCACTTGTTGAGATCTCACTTATAAAATATTATCAAATAAAATAATAGCACACAAAAAACAACACAACATTCAACAAATAACATTAAATATATCTATATTGATAAACAAATAACATGTATCATAAACCTCTTAAAGGGGAAACCTCCTTTAGAGGAAAGCTCTTTTACAAAATATTTTTCTAAGGAGATCTTCTCATTTGTTACAATAACAATATCAATATCTCACAATGAGTGATCTGGCCACTTAATATTAACTCATTACTTGATTACTTCATCTTATACATGTGAGATACATCTACACAATGTAATATTAGCTAAATAATTAAACTACAATTAATACAACAATTAGACTAATCAAGGGTTAAGATATAAAGGCTCTAATATTTTATGGGGTGCAATTTGGTTAGGGTGGGAAAACATCCTCTAAAGTTTGAAGAGATTTGTGGATCATTAGATCTTCTAGAATATATTGATAGTCTCAAGCATGCTTGATAACAAAGCTTTATGATCTTTAAAATTAGACTAGATTTAGATAGGAAGATCAAAATACATCTTTATATTTAGACTATATTTATATAGGTAGATGAAAAGACTTGGATCTAATCTCAAGGTTGATCAAAGCTCTTAAGATTTTGTGGCTTTTAAAAAATAGGGCTCACTTATGGCCGTGAGGTTAGAAAGTAGATTAAGACTTGTTTTTTACTAAAGAAAATAATTTAAATGATTGAAGATGGTGAAAAAGTTGTGGCCATTGTATGTTAAGATCAATTGAATGATTATTAGGGTTCTTCAAGGTTTGTTCAAAAGATTTTTGGCCTTGTGCATTTTAGAGTGCACGACAAATTATGGTCCATTTGATCTTGACTTAGATTAATATTGTAGAAGCTTAGGCAAGAAAATCTATAATATGATAAAGTTTTCTTGGGTTAAAGATTATGAGTTTAACTTTCAAATGGATGAGAGTCTCATTGACTTAAGTGACTGGCTTCGACCACATGGATTTTGAGAGTTAGGAGTGAAATTTGTCATTAGTTTATTTTGAGATTAAACAACTAAGTGAGGTTTAGGTTCAGTAAATGTTTAAAAGAAGATCTAAGCCATTTGATTAGACTAGAAATTAATAGTAGGGAAATGAATGCAATAATTTTTTTAATAGAGGATTCATATCTTGTTAACTTAAATTGTTTAGTTGAGAGTTTTCCTCAAGAATAAAGATATAGTTTTTTATTTGAATGGAAAGGAAAGCAAGAACATCTCTAAACCTTCGATAAATTACTAAATCAAACAATGAAAGAGATTAAGTAAGATCTATGAAAAAACTTTTTTTATAATTAAAATTAACTTCAAATTTAAACATCAGCTATTAAATTAAAATTAATTCTTAATCCATAATCAATAATTCAATCAAAACTATTCAAAATCATAATTTTTCTTAATCCATAATCAACAATTCAATCAAAACTATTCAAAATCATAATTTTTAAAAAATTAAAAAATTCTATTTTTTTTACCTAAAATTATAATATAATGATTTTGTGGGCAAATTACAATAATTTAAATATCTAAATGTTGAGTCCGTATTCAAGAAGGATGAGATCCCCATTTATAAGGAAAAACCGACCAAACCACCAATAATAAATATAATTAAATTTAAGGAAAATAGAAAATTAGGTCCACAGGACATTGAGGGTGTTTTATGTATAAAAAGGTAGGGTTTTACATGTTGCACAGAAGGGGACTCCTTTGTTCCAAATTGGAAGTGAGGTTTTAGACGCCTGTAAGAAACTCTCGTGCGATTATTTCTCTAATGGCTATCGGCGGAGCTACGATCGAAAAACTGAAGCAGACATGGTATGCTCAAGTCAATGACGAAGAGAAATGGGCAGCCAACATGGTAAGTAATTTATTTTGCTAGCTTTTGATTTTCAAGGTTGTCATGATGCTTTTGTTGGATTGGTTACGAGATTCGACATCCAACCCTAGTTTCCTCAAAGAGTAGGGGATGAATATGTTACAGTATATTGTTCTAATTATGGCACAGTTTTTGCTTTATGATTTTTCTCAGCATATTGGATCTCTCTTTTCTGTTTCTGAATGTCTAACGGGGTTTTAGAGAGCTTTATATGGCCAGTTCGCCCTTGAAGCATTCTTTTCTATCTAATGTTTTTAGTAGAGGTAGTTATTAAAAAACAATCTTGCAACGGTTTTGGCAAGTGTCTGCCCTTTCACATGAACTGATACATTGAAGCAAGGAAGACTGCAGTGGAAACTTTTTCCCGGGGAAGAACAATATTTTACTTTTTCATTTATTTAGGATTTCACTTTTGACCCCGGTGGTCATCGTGATACAAAGTACCCCAACTTATCTTTAGACCACAATGTCATGCCCACAAAATTTACGCCAAGAAAAACAGAGTATTTTTTTTAAAACACTATTCAAGTAGTAGTTACCGCTCAAGTGTATGTACATTAACTTGCACAGATGACCTAGAATGAATTAAACCCAATGACTACATTCCATGACATCCTGAAATGAAATCTCGTGTGGAAGGTTAAATCTAAGGGACATTCTACAAGATCATATCTAGGGTTTACTTGCATCCACATTTATCAAAGATGTCCAGATTGTCCTTGATGGTGGGGTCTGGAGTTGACCAAAGTTCACCAATACAGGTGACGCTTAAGTCTAAGGGTTAATCCATCATTAATGACCTTCAGAACTCCTTTGGTACAACATTTAAACAAGGATTAAATATGTCCTAAGGTACAACTTGGGTTAATCCATCATTAACCCATCATTAATGACCTTATGAACTCCTTTGGTACAACTTGGGTTAAACAAGGATTAAATATGTCCTTGGGGAGTTGAAGTTCTATATTCAGACTTTGATCTCACGATATAATTAAACATGACTAGGTAGGTGAATGTCTTTCACATCTTACTGACTTAATTTTATCCTTTTCACCTTAAGGTAATGTGAGTAACTTGAATTTACGTTGTTCAAGGGTAATTAATTCTATTAACTTCGAAACCATTTCTACCCTGGTTAGGTCTATTGACTTGAGACCTAATTGAGCTCCATAAAATATCACACCTTAAAATGTAATCAGCCTGTTATTCCTAATAACATAATATTATCTATCTTGTTCTATAACAACACAATTTTTGAGATGAAGTATCGTGTTCAACACACACCCCCTTAATTGCCAAATAACAACTTTAAAATTTTAAATTTAATTCGTAACCCAATTTATATGCATGCTCATATTGCTTTTCTTCTGAAATGAATGGCTCATTTTGTATTTTATATTTGCAAGGTTCTATGGCCTAGTTAGCCTTAGGGAGGATTCGGGGGTTAGCCTTAGGGAGGATTCGGGGTCTAACCCAAATTAATAAAAGTATTTGGGACCTTAAGATTCCACTTTTAATGATTTATAAGAAAAAAAAAATCAAGATTGTTTATTTAATTATTGGGTAACTTCTCTAAGATATGCTCATACATGTGACTTGAATCCCACACCCTTTTCATCCAATATAAATGACTTGATATCTTTATGTACTAAGGCTATCATCATAAGAAAATTATTCGTTATATTGTAAATTATTGAAATTAGATTTTTTCAACATGAAATCTATAAATAATATATATCACATCTTGGTAAATAATAACCCTTAATATTGATCCTACTACTACACTTTTTCTTACATCCTAACATTCGTTTAGTCCTTATGCTTGTTCCACTATATTTAAGTGGTATAAATATACTAGTAGTTTACCAAATTAATAAAATAATTAAAAATAAATCTTACATGAAAATTAATCTATATATTCCTATATGTGCATATGTCTTATTATTGTTTCAACTATAACCATTTTAACTTTTATATATATATATATATATATTTAAATTTTAAGTCTCACACTACAACTCTACAGATAAGAACAATGTTCTAATTTATTAGAAACGTTCTGGACATTTACTTATTTTTGAAGAATAATTCACCTTTCCCACTGCAAAGGAATACGCAACTCACTGTTAGAGCACTCCACCATTCCAGCTGATGCACAAAAAATTACATGGTATCCAATCTAGGCTACGAGCCACAATTGAAAATTTGTGGCTTAAATGAGGGTGTTAGAAGAACTAGCCTTAGTATGCAAATGGAAAATCCTATATTCATGTCCGAGCTGTTCCATCGGAAATTACATATTTTACAGTTTGGCCATTTCTCTTTCTCCTTTGGGTTTCTTGACGCTTCATGGTTGTTTGGTCTCCAGTTTTTTCCTGGAAATCATCTTTGTGTAGATCTTTTTTCGCACTTTTTACCAGGTTTTTTAAACTGGTAGTTTTGTGCACAGAATTGTCAATCGAGTGGACAGCTGGTATTTTCATGTCCCAATGGATCAATTTACATCACATTTTCACATTTTGTCAAAACCTTCTCAGCTACACCTGCTTAGATATTCACAGGTAAACTCTCTCCACAGGAACATTGCCTTAAACTGGCAGCAGTTGTTTTTGAAAGTTGAAATCTAATGTATGGAAGTTAGGCTTCTCAACCCAGGAGTTATGATAACTGCTAAGAGTAAGGACCGATCATGTGAAGGACAGTGTTGAATTAACTAAGATTGGGTCAAGTGTGTCTAATATTTGTTGATATTGCCATTAATAAATGCCTAAGTATTTAATTTATCAAAGTCAAATAAATCAATTAGAGAAAAGTTATCATACACATCTTAGACTCTCATAATTGCAATGTTATCATTAGTGGAGAATTACAGAACCTTATGTGTCTGAAATGCATGATTTAGAAGATGGGAGAAATGCTAAGTTGCTGAATTGCAATAGGGTACAAGTATGGGCATGTGGGTATGGTATGCTGTTATGACAAATTTATTTTGGGGGCTGGGTACGTTCCAGATAGTCTGTACAGAAAACATATAAAAATCATTAATATACATATTTGCAGCCTAAAATTAGGAATTAATTTTAGAATACCAAATAGCATTCATATGCTAAACAAAACTATCATAATGTTACAAATTTGAAATACAATATACTATAGGATTATAAGAAATATAGGATAATAAATAGACATTTTACTATTTACTTATAATACAAACTTCAAATAAATATAGGATAATAATATATGGTGTATCTAAAAAATATCCTATATTTATTTGAAAATTTGAAGTTAAACGTGCATTTTTCAACAGTTGCACAATGTAGACTAATGTGGTTTTTTTGTTTGCGTTTTGGACCTCTGGTTGAGTATAGTCAAATAAAGCAGCATAAAATGATAAGTATTAAAAACAAATACCTATCTTCTGACTGTTTGTTGAGTCTGGCTTGAGCAACAAGAGTGTGGAAATGTATTGCTGTATGATACCAGGTCCTCCTACATAGGTTGCTGTACCCAGGTAAAACTTTTCAGGTTTATGCTCTGAAACAGGATGGCCTGGGGTTTGCCCATGGTTGGGCCCAGGCACCCTGGGTATGCTGGTGTCAGGTCCGTATTTGGCATGAGTCCATACAAAAATTTGTCATAGAAGAGACAGCACAACTCAGAGGGCATTGAATATTTGTCGTACGGTCTGCTACAGAGTTTTGGCACTTCTTCCCAAGCTCTATTCCCGTGAGTGCATTGCACAACCGTTTTTGTGTGTGCCTGTGAATGCCCTAGAAGCTCTTTGAAATGAATCTACACCTACTGCTCAGTTTTGAGCTCCTGCTCACCGTCTTCTCCAGTTATTTGTAGGTTTGATTTTTCTGCTGTAGCATATTTCAGAATACCTGGCAACATAGTGATTCGTGGCGGCATACAGCAATCTTCTTTAGTTATTAATATGTTTCAAATTATGAGTATTTTTATATATGCTATTTATATGTTTATTTATTGTTTATTTATGATAAGTAGATCACGGTCTTGGGGACCGCTCCCATTGTATTATATTATAAACAAAAATAGATCAGCTCAGCTGTTTTGGGTTGAAACAAAAAAAACCCAGTTCATTATAAAGAAACAGGGGACTACTAACAAAAATCCCTGCTAATTTGATATCCTTTTGCCTAACTCCGATCTACTAACTATCACCTTTATTCTATATATATATATATATATATATATATATATATATGTTAAGTTACCGGTCTTGGTACTGGTTTGAGCTTGGGTTTAGGGGTTGGGTCAAAATTCTTTTTGGGGTTGGGTTCATTCTATATCTATATATATATATTATCAATATTATGTTAAGTTACCGGTCTTGGTACTGGTTTGAGCTTGGTTTTAGGGGTTGGGTCAAAATTCTTTTTGGGGTTGGGTTCGTCCATACAAAAATATATACATATTTGTAGTAGTAATTAAGTTCGAAATACACCACACATAGCATCATATATTGTATAATAAACAAAACCACCATAAAAATAAAAAATATTACAATGTCAATTAGTCAAACTTGAATGTCATGATATATATTATATATTAAAATTAAAAAATAAATAATGTCAAGTGTCAACAATCAGCCATCACTAGTCAAGCATTATCATATGGGTCTTCAAAACTATCATCATCGCCATTCATTTTAGATGATGTAAGTAGTGGTAAATTGGAAGAACCACAAACAATGCCACTAGCATTGGCATTGGCATTGGTATTGGCATTGGCATTGGTATTGGCATTGGCATTGGCATTAGCACTGGCACTAGCACTAACACTCTCTTGCTTGCTAGTTGGCTCATTTTCAACATCAAGTGCAGCAAGGTGGGAAGTGGAAGTAGTCAATATGCGTTGGCTTGATATCCCACTTCCTTGTAGCCACTTTGTTTGTGTGAAGGGAGCTACAAGTTTGAATGCACATACACCAAGTCATTGGCCTGTTTTGAGTATAGTTGATTCCGCTTTAGTGAATGAATGAAGAAGTATGTGCTCCAATTCCTCTTAGATGCAAATGAACTAGCAGCCTATTAAGACAAAATTAGAGAAGAGTTATATAATTTAAAAATTTAAATTATAAAATATAAATGAAATATAAAAGATAATTTTTTTTTAAATTTTTTTATAAAACTTGTGATAAAATTTTGATTGCAAGAGGTTGTAGGTGTGTGAAGATTGGTCATGGAAGTACCACCAATTATGAGCATTGACCTTATACTTGTCACGAAGAGCATTAATACTAAAGTTGTTGGAGTGTACAAAATCTGTGAACTCAATCCTTATTGCATCTTGAATGTTAGGATCATTGAAGAGTCTATGAAGTGCTACCTTGTACCCTTAGCTGACTTCAACATCTCTATATGGGGCAATTCTTGTTGACACAAAAAGAAGCTCACCACTATTTTGTTTGGGACTCAATACAAAGGCAAGAAGATGTAGTGGAGTGGTCATTTTGTTCCACCTCTCTTCGATAATTTTGTGTGGTTGTTTGAAGAAAGTTTCTTTAGGATCTTGCTCTTTTGCATTTATGATGGCTTTCATTTTTTCAATCACCGAGTCAATGCCATTCTATATCTCTTCAAAACAAGGCCTATCCATGTCAGCATAACAAATCATACTCAATATGGGCTTAGTGAAACCGAGGAGATATTCAACACAATCCCACCAAATGTCATTTAGGATCATTCGCTTAATATTTGTTGCCCTTGTAGTGCTAGATTGCCTCAATATGGACCAATTTGGGTTGATAACCGTGTTAGAAAGTGTCTCACGAACCTTCTTAAGTAGTCTCAAGACAATTGTGTTGGAGGAAAAACGAGTCTTAGCAACTTGTTTGATATTCAAAATTAAAAAATTAAAATTTACAAAAATCAAAATTAAAAAGTTTACTAAAGTGAAACATATTTATAAAAATAAATCTTATTGCTTCACTTACCTTTAGCAGCTCTAGATTCAAGAATGTTCTAAATATGCCTTGTGACATATGGTGGTTGGTGATGAACATTTGGATCTCTTTGTAGGAGCTAAAAATTAGATCACACCCTAGAATCACCTGCAAAACAAAAGATAACCTTCCACAAGAGATTATGGCAAGATAATAGCTTGCTTGATATGATATGTTACAAATGTACAAGAGCCTTGCATAAATGGACAAGGTGACAGATAGGATTAGACAAGATCATGACATGTGTCTTAATCCTATACACAAGACAACTAACTCAACATATATTAAATGACCTAGGACTCAAGAATTAAATGCCAAAAGATAAGATCTAAATGCCAACTAAGACTTCTAGAAGAATTCCTAGGACCTAAGTAAACTTAATAGGTGAAACAAGCTTGTGGACTAGATAGGTAAAATACATATTCATTCCAACATTCTTTAGTCTCAACATACACTTGTTTGATCCAATCAATTTTGGTGCTAATTTTTTGTAGCATAGGGTGGAGGGAGTGAACAACACAAGGTGTCCAAAACACATGTGAATAATGCTCCTTAACCGTAACACATTATTTTACAACTTTTGGCATTGTCTGTTATGACTTGCACAATGTTTTGAGGGCCCACTTCCTCAATGGCTGTCATGAGAATGTTGGCAATAAATACACCATCCTTCACCTCCCCTTCACAATCCATTGCTCTCAAAAACATTGCCCCTTTAGGGGACATTGCAATAATATTGATCAATGGCCCATTTCTCATTGGAAGCCAATGCATTTCCATAGAAACATTTTTCTATGTGTTGATCGACAATTCACGAGACTCATTTTGAAATGCCATTTCCAATGGTTCTTTTGATCTCTTATGTGTAAACGCCACAAGTTGTTTTTCAGGTGTGGACAAAATGGGTGGCTCTTTGTAGGTTGAAGATTATAAGGCGGTGGAGGGGGCTTCATTCCTTGAGATCCTTTCTTTAACAAAGGATGATTTGATTTGCGGCTTGTTGCTTGATCTACTTTTTGTTTCTAATTAATATATGCAATGACTTGTGCTTTTGGAATGGGTACACCATTTTTACTTGGGCAAGCTTTGATGCCTAGTCCAAGGATGTGGCACAAATGGCCTTTCTCTTGATTGTATGAGCTTGAATACCTAACATCATACCCACTACAAATCCAAACGTAACCCACATTACCTGGAAGTTGTTGTACAATATCAACATATTCCAAAGGGGAGAGCTTGGGGCTGTTTTGAAGCGGGGTTGGCCCATGGAGCTAGAACCAATTGCCATTGTAATACCTATGACAACAAGTTCAATAAACAACATATTTAAAGATTGAAACTAATGAAAACAAAAAAATATATATACAACTTAACTCATATAATAAAATTAAGCATGTGTTATAGATTCATAGAAGAATGAAAACAAAACAAGAGAGTTCATTTGTAAAAGAATTGTAGAAAAAAACCCAAAATCTTGAAAAAAACCTACCTCTTTTGTAGAAATCTTCCTCGATGATCTCCTTGGCAACAAATGAGCTCTTGCAAATGAGTAGGAATCACAAACCAATCACTTTGGAATGTTCATTGGTCAATCTTCAACTCTATTTGTGAAATGGCAAGCAAGAATGAAAGTTCAACGAGGATGAACAATATTTTTGTTTTGCATTCATAGTAGGAGAAACAACTTTGTTTTTGTCTTTAACTTGTATTGGAATT